>JYFJ02006765.1:0-18149 GCA_000934665.2 Catajapyx aquilonaris | reverse complement strand
GATGCAACAGAGTGATGGAATGTATGTTTACGGGCATGGGCTAGCTAGTTATGAACAAAAATCCCAAATCCCAGACCAAGGCTAGTTCCCCATTGTGGCAACCAGAAATATGCTTGAATTTTCTCACTAAAAATGCCTGCAAATGTGTGTGTTCAATCCTTAACTTTGTATGCAAATGGGGTTGAAGTTGAGCTTGAAAATTTATTGCAGTTCAGGATCTGAAGGGGATCAATAGTAAACCATGGACAAATGTTTAACCCTTGTTATTAATTTGTTTAGAATATTGGTACCATCAATGGGTAATAAGGGCCAACCGCTTGTTCAGGATTTACTATCACTCATGCACCCCAGCAATAAAATAACAATATTAGCCTTAATTGAAGTGCCTAGAAGAATTTGATTGATAACATCATGAGTTTTAGAAGTATGTGCACCACCAGTTAGCTACTGAGACACTGTTAGGCATACAAAGTTATGCCATAACTTAGACCATCCTTGTCCATCTAAAAAATATAAATCTCCCCCAGCATACCCTCTAATTCCACACTAGTCTCATACTAGGTGGGTTTAAGCCTATTCTGTGTTTCTGAATGAGCAGTTTTATAGAAACAGGAAGTCCCACCTAGTCCGAACTCACGAGAATTAGACACCCCTAGTTATAAATGAGAGGCTTTATTATGATCAGAGTTGTGTTTTACCTAGTGGAATGCAAAAGCTTGAATCCAAATGTAAAAGTATATTTACAATGAGGTGATAAGTCAGGAGTTGGTTTGTGCTATGCAGGTACTACAGCTGAGTATATAACAGAGGAAATGCTGCTTATTGACTTCAAGGAGTACTTGAGATCCAGCCACTCCAGTGCAAAATGTTAACTGTTACTTTCATTGGAAGTGTACAGTACTACAGATGCTACTTCAAA
Source organism: Catajapyx aquilonaris (assembly GCA_000934665.2). Classification (NCBI taxonomy): domain Eukaryota; kingdom Metazoa; phylum Arthropoda; class Diplura; order Dicellurata; family Japygidae; genus Catajapyx; species Catajapyx aquilonaris. The sequence continues at coordinate 17,230 of JYFJ02006765.1, read as the reverse complement.
GGTTAAAACAATCTCAATGGAATGTAAGGGTTGAATTGCTAACTGTGCAGAAGGAACTGATATGAAGTTCAGTGCAAATTCTATGGGCTTTACGTAAGGCTGTGCTGATATTTAGGTAGCAACCTAATGCATTTTATGCAATGCAACAAAACTTGCTAAAACTAGTTTAATACGATGCTTGGGCATGGTTGTGAACACCGAAAGTATAATACACTTTTCTGTAAGTTCCCTTACAAGTTGTCTGGACATACCAGTGTCTGGACACATGTTGATTGCAGCAAGTTCAATTGCAATTTGTAAATTCTCTCTCGTGAATTTAGTGATTGGATAATTGTGGAGTGATTAATCAAAATGCGATATGGGGCATAGAGCTATAATGAAGATGTGTGTTTATGAGCATTCCACAATTTGTTATCGTTTTTTAAAGGCCGGATTCATACTGTGTAAAAGACACTGAAATATAAATATAAAATTTTACAGATATTCATGCTTTATGGAAGGAACTTTTCCAAAATATTGATAAATAGGAAGATAACCTTACCTCTCCTGATTGTCAGTATTGTCAGGACTTGCAAAATTAGTGAGAAACTGGACTGAATAGGTTTCATCCATAATGCATTTTATTTCTAGACCTACAGTGACCCCTGCAAGGAAAGTTTTATATGAAATCTTAATTGCCAAGAATGGTTTGTGAAGTGTCTGTTGCAGGATTGATATTGTTGTGTGCCACAATAATTTTAATGGAAAAAATAATTTCTAACAATATTAAATGAAAAAGTGAACTTCCATTTTTTCCTTATATGCTCTTGGGATAGTGAAAATCTGGGATTGAAAGTTGCCTTTTTGAAATTTTTTTACTCTTCAAATAGCCACAGAAGGTGCTAGGAACCTTCCAAAATGATAATTTTTGTATATGTGACGATGGTGTATGCCAAAGTTTAGACAGACATATTCACTAGATTTGAAATTAAATGAAATTGTTATGTGCAAGTTCCATTTTTTTCATTGCAGGACACTGTTTGAGGTGTTGCCACATTGTGCAATCCCGTTTCGAAATCATTCAGTTTATTAAATATTGGTTTTAATGAACAATATGCAACTATAAAAATTGTGTAATGTCTACTGGGAGCTGTCAAGCGCCTTCTGCAGCCATTTTAAAAGCCAGAAAATTGTTGTGACTTTCAAACCTGTAATTTCATACTCGGAGAACTAACTGGGAGTTCACTTTTTCACCTAATATTATTAGAAATAATTTCAACTACAAATTATCGCGGCACAAGATAAAATCAGTCCTGCAACTAATCCTCTCAAAAGCATTATGGCAGAGTTGAAAAATGTCAATTTGTAGGTCAGATTGTATGTATAGTCTTGCTGTAATGAACTCATGCATGATTCATTAGACCAATATGTTTCCTATGCAAATATTGGTCACTTTTGTGCTTCTTGATGTGGGATGTGTATGATATGCCCACAGGTGTTACAAAACCTGAAGAAACTGGTTATAGATATTCACAACATGTTGACATGTTCACTGTTGATGACCTATTCACACACAATTGCAGGGTGGGGGGAACCAAAAGAGACCATGGAGACAGTTACACACATTCTACATTGATGAATGGTTCAGGCCTATTTGCCAGTACATGAGTAAAGGGGAAAGGTAGGTCTACATGCTCCCTTGCTGACTGGGTGAGAAGCATGTGCGTGTAAAATATTTATTTCATGTGTCTAACATTCACCGGTTCAAGGGAGCATGCAGGGTCACTTTTGTGCGCTATACATGCACTTGAGAATAGGCCTGTAGCAAGCGCCTGTTCTTCCTAGAACATTATAATCCACTGCAGATTTTTAAATTGTGTAAAGTCCACATAAATTTATATCATTAGCAAAGAGAGATGTATAATGAAAGTTTTGTTGGCACAGTGTATCATCATTATAAATTTTGCTGCTATATGTAGTCAGCTGCAACTTAATTGTGTGCAGTATTTTTATTAATGCTAGACATGTCCCTGTAAGTTATTGAGAATATTTGAAGTGGGAGTGAAACACTTGTAGATTAATTTTCATGCAGAATTAACTCACATTAATTTTGAGACCTTAGCCTTAGAACGTGCACCCACATGCGAGTAGGATATGTGCATCACAAGCAGACCTGCAAGACACTATCTTGCAATCATACTTATATCTGAATACCTTGGAAGTAAGAATTACTTCAGGGGGAAAATGTACTTTGACCTGATAACACTACTTACCAGCACTTACACATTAGCTGCACCACAGAGCATATTATCTTCCACATTGAGGCTCCTACACATCCAGTTTTGCTTTTACCACACCAATGAAATTCAAGTTCCTCGGAAATGTAATTCCGCATTAACTGACCCTCTGCCCCTATCTTTTCGTGCCCTTCCCACCCCCTGTTCTTATAGAGTGATGATGAGGTAGAAGGAGGCGAGGAGGAGGAATCATCCACCTCTCCTCAATCTCCCCAACCAGTGTTAGAGAGTATAATAGGGAAACAGGCACCCAGGGCATCTCCTGAGGAACTAAGTGATCTGGATGCCTCTCCCACTGCTGCATCCACAACACAAGTGCCTAGTGGAGACCTCCTGGGTGAGGAGAGTTGCCATGAAAGTGAGGAGGTGCCTGAAATCATCCTGAATGATGGGACAGATGAAATAGAAGAGTTCCTGTATGACACTGATGATGAGCCTGTTGAGGAGTTGTCGAAAGATGAACCACTACCCATTGCTCCAAATGATAATCTAGAGAAAGAGGTGGTGGTTGAGAAGAAAACTCAGGGAGAAGCAGTAATTGAGAATGAAATTAAAGAGGTGCCAAAGGGAATAATGAACCCAGCTCTAAGGTTGCTGATGAGGGAGGAAGCCCTATGTTTGTCAGTGGAGACACCATCGGTTGGTGAGGACGAGAAGGCTAACTTCGAGTTCCCCATCTTGGGGCTCACCCCTTCAGAATGTTTGCCTGCAAGCACAACTGAATGGGCCAATGAATCTTCTCAAGGAGATGTCAGTTCCAACATGGTACTAAAAAGCAGCGATATCTCAGAAACATGTTACGAGTTATTTACACATAGTGCATCGCTCTTCGTTTTGCTGTCTTGTTTTCCAATTTTATTGCCATGCATGGTTTGTTGGTAAGCTTTTGGCTATGCACAGAGTTTTCTGCACAATTACTGTTTCCCCCCCCCCCCCTCCCCCCTCTCTCTCGCTCTCTCTTTCTCTCTCTTGCTTGCCCTTCTCCTTTGATTGCCTTTTGCACAGTCATGTAAGTGGTCTGCACTGTTCTCCAGACAATGGTGTATACAGATTGAGGAAATTTTGTTTCTATCAAGACGTTTCTATTGGCTTGAATAGGCCCTTCTTTCTACCTTGCCCTCCCACCCCACTGCCCTCTTGGAGAAATATCACAGGTCTGAGCATCACATGACAAAAATTGTTACATTTTACACCCATTATTAGGACATTGCATCCAGTGACAACAAAGACCTTTCTGATCATATCAAACAGTGTGACGTTTCAAAAAGTGTTGCCCATCACTTCCCCCCCTTTGCTCCATCACCCCCCATCAAAAAATTACCCAACACCCCCCCCCCTATCATCACCTGCGACCACCTACATGGCTCTGAAATGGGTAGCAGGAGTGGACTAAGTTTGCATTTCTTCTTCGATTTTTTTCCCCCCTCCCACCTCCACCCTTGGCCCACCAAAAAATTTATTCCACCCCCGCCCTGCCATGAACCTTGCACATATATGCGTAGCGCCTACTTGCTCGCCATCAGGAGCAGAGGGAGCGGGCAAAGCAGCTCATCGAGCAGAGTCGCAAGGAGGCCGCCTCTCGAGGCATCCTTTTTCCCTCACGAGTGACTTCAAAGGTCAGTCTCAGTTTGATTAGGGAAATTGAGTAGGAGGGGATTAGGTGATGGTCAGCTTAAAGGGATTATAAATATTGTCACTCGGTGTAGCCAAATGGGTGAGTACAAGGAGCTTCAATTTTGGGCTTGCCTACACACTGCTTTGTTTTGATATGTTTTTTTGATTTTCCTAATATTCTGCATTGCAATGTGGTGCATTTAACTGCAGTGTTAGTATTACAAACAGGGGCGGATTGGCATTTTCCCTATGGGCTTGTTTGCCGAGTGAGCTGAAGGAACAGCAAGTTCTGCAGGAGAGCATTCTCAATGCCACAATGCAAAATACTGTACTTTCTGCAAAGTCGGACTGGCTGGTAGCGCCTGTCATTTTCTGGATAAATCAGGCTACTGGCATGTCCAGTTTACAGCATACAGTCCATGTTATTAAATAGACCAGGGCAGTTTTGCACTGAGGTGTCAGGGTGTCATTTAGGAGATCCCAGGTTTCAAGCCCAGTTCTGATGATTATGACTGATAGTGTTTTTTTGTTGTTGTTTTTTTTTGTTTTGTCCTGATTACTACTAGGATCATTCCATGATGGTTTCCTTTTCATAGGCTAGTGCTGCTTCTCCCTTCTGTCATTGCTCCATGCTGTGGGCAATACAGAAGGGAGTTGCATGAATTGGCTAATGAGGGATGAGCAGTTCTAATGTGAAAGACTCTTAAAAGGAGGCATGGCACATTCTCCAAGAGAATATGGAAGTTGTTATGATTATTATTGTAAAATTTTGTCTGGATGGAATGCTTAGTGCAGAAATTTTTAGTTTGGGGATAGACAGTTCGGATCTGTGTACCCTTGGCTGATAAAAGGTGGAAAATGTGTATTAGGATGTAACCAATTGACTTGTTTCTTTAATCTTATTTTTAAATAAATTTCGTGTCAACCAAGGTGCCTTGCTTGATTTGTGAGGAAAGGAGGTGGAGGGAGAGAAAATGACTTGGTATAACCTTCATATGCCAGGCCATTTTTTGTGCAACCCTGCCCACCGGCAAGAAAATCACAGTCCGCTCCTGATCACAACTCACAAAATCTGTGCTTAGATTGATGAATATGATTGCAATGTGTTGATTAGTATGAGTCTTTGATAAATGGTTTGTTATTAGCAATGGACAATAACAAGAGTGGTGTCCAATTTCTCAAATAAAATATGTTGACATTTTGAATTCAGTCATTGTGAAAAAAAATTATTACGAGTATTATGTTGATTAGGTCTGCCAAAGTATACTGAAATAAGAGGATGTTACGTTGCAGTTGTTTCTAAATCAGACTATCAGAGTCATATGAGAAATGATTGTAATATTTTGTGCTATGAAATATTGTAGGCTACCAGTCGAGAGCATATTTAAAAGAATTTAACATTAAGTCATTGTGTGACCCATGAAATATACAAGCCCTTGTCATTTTTGTATGAAGTCACATCAACAAGTGATGATTTCAAGTTTTCACTATTTAGGCTTGTTTTATGTGAACAATAAGTTTCTGGACATTTGTAGTAGTATTTGTGGAACAATTTTTAACTGTTGTGCACTATAAAGAAATGCCAAGCCTCAAGTCTTCCATTTCCATGTGTTTTATTAATGGCTTGGTCAGGCTAGGTTTTGTGCCTGTACCCCCTCACTTGTTGCATTTCAGCTGAACAAGTCTAATCATATGTTTCCTATGCACAGGATGTTGTCGAGAGGCAGTTGATGTTACGGAAGCAAGCTCGTCTCCTGATTGCGGAAGCCAAGCAGGGTCGTACTCCGAACCTGGAAGAAGCGGGAGGTGTTCCGAGGCAGGGAAGTGGTGAGAACAACAGCAGTGACAATGCAGCTGGTGGGAGGTCAAGCTTGGGTGATCTGACTTCTCCACAGGGCATAGTTGGTAGGTTGGGAATCAGGTTTAGCTGCATGAAGAGTTTTCTGTTTTAACAAGAATATTAGTGGTGATGTAGGATTTGTACTTACAACTGACACTTTTTTTTGTTTTGATTACCTCTACTAGGTCACCAAGTTTCATTTTACCAGTTTAAGGGTGTGGATAAGGGTGAGCCCATAGTTGCATTATTTTATGGCTTTGATTTTGGCATTGTCTTTTTTTCACCATCAGTTTTGCTTAGTTGCCTGTGTTATTGACCAAGTTCCATTTTAGTTATTGTATGCTTTGGTTGCTTTTATAATTTACTTTGAACATTTTATAAGTGCCAAATCTGCTGGATTTCCACACCATGAAAGCAACTGGATGAAGTACAGAAACCACTTCCTATGTCCATACAATAACATCTTGATTGTCATGAAAATGGTACTGTTATGGCCAATAAGATAAGATAAAAGACAATTATTCATATTGCAAAGCTGCAATTACTTCACTAGGAAACTCAAATGCAAATTCAGTGAAACCTCAGTTCATTGTTTTTGTTGGGACCCTTGAAATACCCGATGGGTCCAGGAAAATGATACATGCTTGAACGATAGATCAAGGTTTCACTTGGTGCCTTGCAACATGGATAATCTTCATCTTCTTGGTTGTGAGAGTGCATAGGTCCAAGTAACTGATTAGCTTTGAGGATTCACTTTGCTTTGAGGGCAGTCTACCTCATTTTTGATTGAGACCATTTGATGCTTTCATTCATAAGCGATGCATGCAGAAGCATGGCATTTCACAGACTTGCACCATGTTTTGCAAACTCTTACAGAAACACTTAATTATTATTTTTTGTAATTGGTAAGTGGATATACTGTAAAATTAGGTAAAAATCAAATGAGAAGTGGTGTTTTTGAAGTGGTGTGTAAATTTTGGTGAAGTCATGGCAACAGTAGTGCCAGTATAAATTCCAATTGTGACCCCTTCACCCAATCACTTCGCTAAGGCCTAATCACTTAAGTTATCACCATTGGGGTGCGTCATGATCACGTGGTGGTTCAGCACTCCCTTATGAGCTTCGTTCAAGTATATGACGTTATGCCCAGGTCACCCTTCCTTCTATGTAATACATTTTGTATCCATAAACTGCACAGTAGAACTTCCATGTGTATAGGATGCTTCTCAACTAAACTAACTTCTGGGGTGAATTTGTAGTTATTAGATGAGCCTTTTATGATCAGGCCATAGTGGTTGGAACCACCTTGTTACTGGAATAACTGGCTCTAATAATGAGGTACAGGATGTGATGTAAAGGTTTCCACTGTCAAGTACTGGAGATCAAGCCATGAAAACACTCCCGCCAAGTACCTGGGAAGTCCATCAAAAGATGGTAAGGGCCTGGAGAGCAGAAAATGAGAATAAGTTGGGTGTTAGCCTGACTAGCAAGCAGGAGAAGGGAAAAGAGCTCTGAGCTGGGATAGAGGCTGATCAAGGCTTTGTTTCAGTCATCCAGTCAATACCACCTCATGCATTCGACACATTGAATTCAAGTGGTTGAATTCCTGTATTTGAGTGCAGATACTAATCTTAATGCTGTCCTTGCATGAAAGGGCTTCATTCCTGCCAGTATATGCTATGCAATTTCATGAGGCACAGGGTAGTGCTAACTACTTGATCTGATCATAAAATTAGCAACTTGTGACAAATAATTCACCATAGTAGTGTGTCAGCTGGCTGCAGACATAAATCTGGTTGGTATGTTTTATTTATTGCCAGTGGCACATGGAAGGACAGTTTGAAATGTCTTGTTATTAAATTAAAATATTAAGTGTTTGTTATTTGGTTCAAGCAGGTTCTCTGTCAGTTGCCCAAGTTGTGTTGATGTGATTGTTAAACCTTGGAAGCATATGCTGTTTGTTTGCATTGTATAGGAAAATCTAAGCTGTCAGGAAATTATGGCAACATTAATTAACTGCCAGTATAGTTGTGGATACAGTACAGCAGTTAAGTTGCCATACTTTCATCATTGGCAGAAATATTTTGAAACAACATAGGAACAGTTTGTTTCAAACATTTTCCACATATACCTATTACCAGATCAAGAAAACAACATCGAAACAGACGGCGGCACTCCAGTTAAAGGTGTGGGCGAGTCTCCCATTTCTCCTACCAGACGTCCTGGAAGCCAATCCTCGAATGGCTCATCAGAATCTGCAAGGTCATCACCTGCCCGTTCTGTGGAAGCAAACACAGGTGTCTACAAGCCCACAAAGCTTCAGAGCTTCCATTCACTTGTTGATAAGCTTAGTTCAGACAGGGAAGCAACAGGGAGTCCAAAAGAGGAAGAAGCCAGAGCGGTCAGTGTTAATCAGACTTCCTTGGTGTTTTTTATGTAACATTCATGAATTTGAGATTGTGGGGTTTGCCTTTTACTCTTATAGGGTTTGGACGTGATGACATACGTCCAGATTCAGCTTCAGGCCCTGGAAAGGGAGCAGAAGCAGATCGACATGCAGGCAGGGAAACTGGAGAAGTCTCTTCGAGCTGTGATGGAAAATGGTGAGAATAAATGCAGCTGCATTTTGCTTAGATGTCTCATAATATTATCCCAAGTAAAGTTGTATTTAGATTTAATGAAATGAGTGATGTGAATTAGCTACTAATATGTTTTTTTACGGCTATTGAAGAGAAAGGATCCCTGCTAGGATAATATTGTTTCTTCCTTAGACCGGTGTAATTTTTAATGAAAGTGGTTCCTAATCATGTAGGATGGAAAAGTAAAACTCACAGTCAGTTTTATCTTGTCATTTTGGTATTGCAGAAATTCATATTTGAATTTGCAACTTTTCTCATTTGAAATCACCACAGGAGATGCCAGGAACCTGAGATCATTGTTCTTTTAATATTTATGATAACGGTGGATGATGGCTGATTGTCGAGTTGCCAAATGCGCACTAAAACTGGAATTAATTAAATAAAAATATCCAAACATGTTTTTCATCATATTACCCTATTTGAAGGGGCCGTATGGTGTTGAACTAGTGTTGCAAAATTATCCGGACAGGATTTGATTGATTGTATGAGTCGGAAGGAACCAAAGCAACTGCAAGGGTCGGTCATAAAGTTCTAATTATTGACTTTTAAAAAAGGGAATATCGTAATTATTTTTGCTGGGGGTAAAGCACACATCCTTGTACTCTCAGCAGGTGCAAATAATCTCGCACAGTAGTAACACGGAACACCACTAAAGTGTCCAAACCAAAATGGTGCAGCAGATCGAGGTTTGCGCGGTGATTGGCTTCCTACTTTTGAAGGGGCACAAAACTAAAGGGATTCATGCTGAGCTGGTTTCCGTGTACGGAGACAATGCCCCATCATATGACACAGTGGTAAGGTGGCACAGACATTTCAAATGTGGACAAACAAGTCTGCAAGATGAACCCAAAGCAGCCGACTGTCTCTCAGTGAAGAACCAGGAATTGTTAAAAGACATGGAGGCCCTAGTACTCACATTCTGGGGTATCACTGTCGAAGGTCCACATCAGTCATGGGCCAGTATTAAACATCATCCACAATGAACTGCACATAACGAAAGTCGCTGCCTGCTGGGTGCTGCGATTGCTCACCCCATTGCCAAAAACGAAAGGACGTGGCATCACAAATGTTGAAGCTGTGTCAGGCCGACCCAGGTGACTTTTTTCAACGGCTGATCACTATGGATGAGTGCTAGGTCTACCATTATGATCCTGAAACAAAGAAACCAAGCAAACTGAGGACTTCTACAACAAAGGTCTCAACCAGCTCATCCATTGATGGGAGAAGTGTGTAACTCTGGATGGGTCATATGTAGAGATGGACTAAATCTACCACCAAATCTTGTGAAAGTAGTTCTCTTCTTTCTTGGTGATGATTAACACTTTATGACCGACCCTCCTATATGGCTATCAGGCTATTATAAGACACAATGGTGATAGAGATGGAGATAGAAATGAAGAGAGAGAAAAAGAAGGCAGGAAAGGTTTCCTGTCTCCTACCTGAAAAAACCTATCTGGCTAGGGAGACCCTGCCAGTAGACAAAGCAACCACCATCATAGCCGATGATAGCTCTTAGGATCACAGGAAAAACACAAGCCCTCCCACCACTGCAAGGGAGCACTGTGGGGGAGAGAGGGTGGGGATTTGAACTCCTGACCTCTGTTGGCTGGGCAGGGACGGAAACATGAGATCACTATGTTCCTCTGTGTGTATAAGAAATGCATTCGAAAAAATATCTCAGCATAATACTGTGTTGGTGCTACAGTACATAAGTTGAGGAGATATGGCTATGCCTTTCATTGAGGACAAAACGAACTATGTCAAGCAGTAAATTTTGATCAATATGTAGTGTTGGGTTGATATTGTTCTTACTGAGAAAATTATTGAGTTAAACTTGTATTTTGCCACAAGTGCCTGAAATGTGTATTTCTCTGATGAGTGTACAGTACCCTGCATTAATGGCCATGCACAGACATCGCCACCTGTCCAAGAACGAGCGAAAATAGGCGTCGTTGGGGTGCGTCCAAAATACTTGGACAGCTCAAGATATAGCGGTAGATTCAAACTCTTGCTACAAAGATGGATCACAGATATATCTGTGGGATGAATTATAAGGCCATTGCGATTCCTATCAATGTATTGAGGTTGTGAGCCAGTTATTACACGGACCGAGCGAATGCCTGTTAATCCACCGCGATATCTTGAGCCGTCTAGAGTGGACTTGTAAGCAGTCTTGATTTTTGGACACAGCCCACCAGACGCCTAGTTCCGCTCAATCTGGCCAGATGGCGATGTCTGTGCATGGCCATTAATGCAGGGTACTGTACAGAAGTATGACAAATGTGTGACTTGATTATAATGACATTCATAACACACATCAGAATTTGAAATTTGCAAGTTGCTGCCCAGAAAAAAAGGGAAGTTACTTTTTATTGATCATTGTTTTTAGTTTACATTTGCCCAATTGTGGACTGATACTACAGGGATATGGCGTTATGAGAGGCAACACAACGTAGCTTATGGTCCATGTAGGATTTCTCATCATGATGTCATGAGTTCAATCCCTGCACAGGATAATGGATTTTTCATGTGGGATTGAGTTTCAATGATTTCTGGTGTTTCCATGAGTTTTTCCAGATTTCTTTCCATTCTTCCCCCTCTCAAAATGTATCAGTAATGAGATTGCAAAAAAAAATTGGACCTTGAGAGTCCACATGCCTATTGCAGAATATCTATCAACAGTTAGTCATTGCTCCTTTCGAAAAGCAACTTCCCTGATATTAGTGCCTCCTCTAAAATTGCTTATAACTGAGCAAAGCTTAGAATACACACAATGCAGTTTATTTTATACTGTATACTGTATATTAGATAGACATCTGAGCCCACTTTTTTAAATGCAATACTTAAGGAGGTGGAGTCAATGTTCAGATCTTCAGAAATGTTATGTTAAATAATTTTTAAATGTTTATAACACAATTTTACATTACGTTATTCTTAGTCACCTTTTGATGCCACTTATTCTCTTCTACTAGGCCTCCATTACATTGTGTAATTGCATGCGATTGCACATTTTGCAGGTCAAAGCAAAGAAGAGGAGGAGAAGATGATTCATGAGTGGTTCACTCTTGTCAACAAAAAGAATGCAATCCTCAGGCATCAAATGCAGCTCAACATTCAGTAAGTATCTTACATTTTCTTTTCTTCCGAGCAGTTTTTCTTGTTTTGTTGCGGAACTTGGCACATGCTTTTAGCATTGAAATTTTGGGTCCAGTGTTACCATGCTCTTATTGTGAACACTTGAAAATGAAGGGAACAAGCGTGCCTATAAAAGGTTGTGTCAGCTGTCATGGGTAAAAGCCAGAGGGCCTGTTTTGCACTGTTATAAGAGTTCTTTGAGTCCATTGTGAATTTTGGTTATTTTTCCGATCAGGAGTGGCAGGTGAGACCTCCCAATGTGAGAGTGGAATTTTTAGTTTTCAGCACCTGTGCATAAGTTTCCATTATAACAAACGGTGGGAGGGGGGAAGAGGGCAGGGATGGGGGGGGGAGAGAGAGAGAAAGTCAGGTGTTCAAAAAAGTGACAGGTAGAAAAAAAAGGAGAACCCAAACCAAAAGGAGAATTCCTGTGTCTCAAGTCATAAAAATGGCAGGCCAGCTGGATGCTGTCAAAGAAGGAGAAAATCACACTGCTATTAGTGGATGACAATCGCTTGATTGGGTTAAAGTGATAGAAGCTCATCGGGATGGCAGCGTGATGACCACAGGTCCACGCCGTTTCTGGCGAAGAGTGTCAGCTGTCAAGATTGATCTTATCCCAAGCTTAGGAATTGATATATCCATATTTGTATCTTGGTCTGGTTCTAAGGAAGCTGTCAGTCACGCCCCTGCATCATCAAATGACCATAGTGCAGCCCCTCTTTTCAACAAAAAAAAAAAAAAAAATGCAATTTGGACCTACATGGTATATGGTGGGCACGTGCTGTAGGATTTATTCTCCCCCATCCCGAACCGTTGGATTCTTCCCGTTGTATGACAAGCAAAAAGCACTTTTTTGACGTTCGATTTGCAGCTTATAATCTGGAATTCATTTGCTTAATGGAAGTGGAAGCGATCGAACCATCCCTGATTGATTGAACAGGAGGGTGGTAGGCATTCGTGCCATAAAGCTTAAAAAGTTTGCGTGCCAATAAGCCCTCCCACCACCCCGCATTGCCCTGAGAGTGGGAGCAGGATGTGGGAGCTGTTTTCACAACCAAATATCACAGGTGATGGAATTAATTTTTGATCACAACTTTTTCGCTTTGAAAAATGTCAGGGGTGAACCCGGGGGCGTTGTAATTCGCTTGGGTGGGGTGGGGAGGGGGGGGGGGGGGCAAAAAGCGCGGGAGAAAATGAGTAAGGCGGGTAGTGATTAGGGCGAGACAGGGGTCAGAGGCTTAGGAGAGCGGAGGTCAAGTGACCTGACGTAAGACTCGCTTTGGTTTCGGGATAAGTACGAGTTTGGGTGGAGTTTAGTCCGGGCCTAAGCCTCCTTGTCGAACAGGGCTGAGGCCTAACTAAGCCCGTGGGCGTAAGCTGCTTAGGAAGAGGAAAAAGAGGATGAGGATCCGGAGAATGATGACACAGGAAGCAGTCGGAGGGATCCCACAAAAGCAGGCCTGGGGACAACTTCATAACCGATTTACCGCCGGCTCTTCCGCAAATTACATCTTCTCACATTAAGTGGCCCGCTTCCTGTAGCCATCGCGTGCTTCACGCCATCGTCGGCTCTTAAAACGGCTAGTAGATCTCGCACCTAGCAGGTGCCCCCGTTAAGTCAGATTATGAACCGACATAAGTCGCATTTATGTGGATAATGGCTTCTGAGGTGGCTCTCACGGCCGTACAGGTGCATCTGGAATATTGGGGGGAGTTCTCACGTCGCCGGATATGTGCAAAAGGTGGGGAGGACCTTAACGGAACAATTCGGCACAAAATTAAAAACCAGTTTAGGCAAGGGGGGTCCGCATTGTAGAGTAAGTTGTATGGTTGTGGCAACTGTGATGAGGGGGGTCCCGAGAGAAGCGGAACTTGAGGCTCCTTTGTGGCCAAATGCGGTGCCCTTTTCCTCCTCCCACTTTCATCCACTCTAACAAGCGACAATGGGGAGGGAAACCGAGCGGAAGATTCGGGTTGAGGGACCACCCAATAAATGGCCGCAATTGCTCAAAAAAAAAGGGGGGGGGGCTGCTGTTATTGATGGCAAATATTTGGGTGGAAACGCCTAATTAAGATGGCTGGACTGGTGTGAATAGGAATGCCTTGAGGGGCGTGTAGGGTGATGATAACTGGGGGGGAGGGGGTGTCATGGTGCCATGCGAGGTGGAGTGTGAAATGGAAGGTTGCTTGTCAGGTCTTTTGTCCGAATGGGCAGTGTTTGGCGGGNCCCCCCCCCCCCCCCCCTCTCTCCTTTTTTTTCTTCTTCTTCTTTCCTCATTCCCAAGCGCACCCCCATGAGATTAGGATCAACCTTTGGACATTGCAAGCCGGACTCCTAGTCCTGTCAATCAGTTTGTTGTTCCTGCTGCCAAGCTCTTGTTGTGCATCCCATGGGTCACCTATTTGGCAAATCGGTGCAGGTGAAGACATGCTGGGACATTCCTTCGGAGGATATGATATCTTGATATGATCGTTTGGTGATTGTGTGTATTAGTAGAAGGGAGCAACTTGGTGATTTGCACCTTATAGTGCGTTTGGATGCGTGTGTATATAGACCACCCAATGTGGGGTGGGGGGGGGGGGNGGGGGGGGGGGGGGGGGGCAGGTGGTGCAGTGCGAAACTGCGAGGGGGGTCCTGGTGGATAGGGGCCTATATATAGGTCTGGCTGGATTGGCCGCTGGAGCGAGAGGGAAACTAATGGAAGCCGAGAGGGAGGGGATTTAGGCGGCTAGCAAAACCATCTGACAGGACCCCCACCTCTCCACATTTCGCGTTTTTCTCTCGTTCCATCCCCACCCACTACCTCCCTCTTTCATTTCGTATTAGGATTTTCCACCATGCTGACTGCCACCTCTTTCATAACGCTAATCATGGCGCCTTTGGCAATTATTATTCGGGCTCTACCCCCCCCCCCCCCTACAAACTTGTAAATTCTTCCATTATTACAAGTCATTTGGGGGGGGGGGGGATCTGCAAAACGATTGCACTAATTAATAATGGCCGAATTATTGTAGTGTGTAACGATGAGACCTGCAGGTATATATGGGAACGGCTGCGGATTTTTTGTGTGTGTGTGGGCCCAATTTTTATTATTATTGTGCAGTGCTTTATTGTGCTGCACCCTGGGGTGGTGCGGTGGATTTTCAGTCCCGCGTTTTCATCGGCTTTGCTCCCGGGAAGGGACTGCGGCTGTTTGACAGAGGCTTTGCGCCTTTATCCCGGCGCAGTAATAATTTCGCATAAAAGCATAAATTAATGCCAGGATTTGATGAATGGCTTTGAACAATTCCGGCGGTCGGTTGGGATCAAGAGTATGCATGTGAGCCCCGCATGTGCCTGGCTGGAGCGGACCACATATATTGCGTCGGTCAACAAGTCAAAACTATCCGATATATAGAGTCGGTCGTTTATGTAATACCGCCGTCATTATATGCGAGTGTATACAGGGTCTTGGAATAAAATTTAATTGGAATTAGGGATGTAGGATGATTAGTCATGCTTGGGTACGTGAATATATTGTACAAGTCGATGTGTGATGTAAACTATAAATTACACATTACCAATTAGATTGCGGATAACATGACAGAATGTGAGTGAAGAATAAGCAAAGGGGTATTCCACGTGTGTAGACAGGGAGGAAGGGAGGAGGGTGCTAAAAAGGCGGTAGGTGACTGATGAGGGCTAATAGTGTCGGGATGGAGTGTTGACTTAGCGGCGCGGGTTCCCTTTTGGCTGTTTGGACAGGAACCGCCGGCTAATTGCTTGGCGCCCGAACATGGGAGCCCCATTTGCCTGCCCCCTCCACACACCCACACACACAGCACACCCAGCCCTTGCTGATACCATCTCTCCCCGCCCTGGGCCACATGCCCTCAAACACTTCTTTTCCCAACAATGCTTTCATTCTTTTCGGCCACCTTTGTTTTTACAACTTTATTAAAACCGGAGTGGGACTCGGCCATATAGAGCCTGATGGACTCGTCATCGTCCTTGGCTGTCAGATTGAATATGTGGTACAGTCCAGAGCAAAAAGCTGGGCCAGGAGCTCCCAAGTAAAACCGCTTTCAATTTACGACTATGAAGTTTATTAATTCTGTTAATATTTCATGTGACACTATTTACCTTGAAAAATGTAGAATTGCCATGTGAGTGATATTCCTTTTCAAATGCGGTAGCCTATCGCGTATTCCTGGTTGAATCTGCGACGGACAACTGTATATGTTACCGGCAATGTGTGAAATGCCGGGCATTTTTAGGCTGAGTATGAAAATGTCTGTTATTTCATACTTTGCCGAAAGGCAAACCGGCAACTAGTATAGAATACTCCGGTCACGCTCCAGCAGGGACAAAGTTTGGGCTAAAAGCAGGCACGCTGTACCAACATAACCCATAACATTCCTTCCTTGCGGATACAGACCTATCTTTAGCGGATACACGCCTAGGAAAGTACGAGGTAATAGTGCGGGAACTCTCGATATATGAAAGCGTAGCCCAAACTTTGTCCCTGGAGCGTGGCCAGTATTCTATATGGTTTGCCCTTATGCATTATATAAAATGCATAGGCAATGTATGAAATACGAAGCATTTCATATACTTAGCCGGCCCATTCTATAGGCATTTTATATAATTCCGGATTTCACACATTGCCGGTAGCGTAATACTGTATAAACTTACATCAAATACCTATACCCACGCAAACTTATAGTATGGGCCGAGTATTTTCTGTCAATCACGCAGTACACAGAGGTGGTCTTTGAAATCAAATTTGGGCAGGTATACATAACTTTTCGACTCACACAACTGAACCTGAGATTTGCTATGAGGCCGAAGTAAAATGTGGAAAAATTGTTTTTTGTTTTGGGGTTGTTGTTTTTGTTTTTTGTCTAAATTAAAACTGGTGACTGATACCAACTCTGCAGTTCGTTTTATGATTATTTTTTTTGTTTCCCCCATGGCTGATGACATGGACTTTAATACTGCAAAGATTCCTGTTTTCACTTGAGGCCTGTGCAGTTAATTATGTAATTGTGCTGGCGAATGCAAATGCGACCAAAGTTTAGGGACGCTTTTGTGCAGGTGAAAGAGCAATGCGAGGGGGATTTTCGGTGTCTGGGAGGCAATTCTGGACTTTGTGACTGAGTGTAATGAATTATTTTGTCACTGCTATTTTCCAGGGAGAAAGAGCATGACTTGGGCAGGCGCTTCAAAACGCTAACTGAGGAACTCCGACGAGTGCTATCCATCGAAGGTAAGCTCGCTTCATTTCATTTTAATTAACGTGCGACCCCCTCCCCCCTCTTTTTTTGTTGTTTAATTCGAAGCACCAGGATTGTTGGAAATTTTCTGGGAATTACGTGGCATTATGTCGAATTGATTTCACTGTCTGATTCGGAAGAGGATGAATTTTATAGACCAGTGACCCAATCAGGCCCCGAGTATAGCTTCATATTCGACAACGCACGCTATTCGGATTTTTTTTTTAACCCTCCCACCCTGCCCTCCCCCCCAACCGAGCATCAGAGTGATGGTAATGCGCGGAATGGAAAATGCAAAAAAGTGAAAAGCATGCTGCATTGCAGCGATGGCGGCTGAATTTGATTACACCGTATCGGACTAGAAAATAGCGAATAATGTGGCAATTCCGATACGAATCTAGCCCGTCCCCCCTTTTTGCTAAACCAACTAACTATACTCTTTCCCGATGAAGACATGAAACCCGGGC
>JYFJ02006764.1:0-18128 GCA_000934665.2 Catajapyx aquilonaris | reverse complement strand
ATGCGCCTCTGGCGGCCAGACCTTACATCACACTCACACCCCGCTAGAGGGAAAACGGCCCCAGTTTTGCCACCATACCCTGTTTATCCATCTTGGTGACAGGTGGGAAAATCACCCCAGCTCAAATATGCAATGCTTTCCTCGCATGAGAAAGAAAGTTGAATAATCAAAAACAGCATATTTTTCCACTGAGAGGCCAAAAAATTGGTATGTTATACCTCAGGTGAGGTGAAAATGAGTCTGTTATATCGGGAGTAAAATGCACCGAGTGTCTTATGGAAGTTTGCTGGGGCCAGCCTTTTGAGTCTGTTACAACTGAAAGTCCGTTATCACCAAGGATGTTATATCCGGATTCAACTGTATTTTCCAATGTGTGAGTACAGCTCATTCTGAGTGTTTCTGCTCCAGTGGGAAGGATCGCAACCTTAACCTGGTGGAACTACTCTGCGCAAGCTGCCACCGCTGGTACCACGAGTCGTGCATTGGATACCAGCTGGGAAAGCTGGTTCCGTTCATGATGAACTACATCTTTGTTTGCAAAAATTGCTCGCCAACTGGACTCGAGAGCTTCAAGAAGAATCAAGCAGGTTTGCACTTTGATTTTGACACTGAAATGGAATGAACAGTGATGAATTGGTGTGCAGAAATATTCGCATAATTATTTCTTTGTTAAAACCGTGGCTCTTGTTCATGATAATGTAAGGTAGTGGCGACATGAAGTACTGTGGAATTAAGTGCAGGCTATGTATCACTACAAACAATTCTTAAATTGTAAATTAAGCTTCAATTGTGGCCATTTTCTTCTAGCTTTCACCCAGATGTGCATCACGGCAGTGGCCAACTTGGTTCACAACAGTCAAAAGGAAGGGAAGCCGCGGTCGTTGTTCTCAAAGGACGTAGATATCATCCCATTCATTGATTCTCATTGGGAGGGAATGACGACAATGCCCAGGAGAGTCACCCAATCATGGCATTCGACTGTGAGTTTTTTTTGTTGGTTTGATTGGGAACATTGCATGGACCTGATATTCACCTATATGTAATGAGAGACGAATAGCGATTGTCTTTATGCTGTAAATTGTAGTGAGATTAGAGATCTTCCTGGTATGATTTTCTAGGATTTGTGACTTTTGAAAATGCATGTTCAAAGTAATTTAACAATGCAATGTTGCATTACTGCTGATTTAAAAATATCTATGCTGTGATGGCTGACTTTTGGATAATTATTTCCAGATTTATAAGTCGCTGATTAAGGATCTGGGAACAATTTTTCGCTGCGAGAACCTACCTCATCAGTCTCTGGAGGGAGAAGGGCCGTCTGGCTCAGGGGCAGTTGGCGCAGGGGCAGCCGAGCCCTTGTTTGGATTCCAGAGCTTGGAGCTGACCCAGATTAAGCCAAACTACGAGGCCATGATAAGAGGGGGTCACTTGCGGGTCACTGACCTTGGATTACAACCAGGTGGGGGATGAAACAGTTGGACTCAGAACTTTCCAGTCTGATAACGCTGTCACATGAAAGGTGCTTATTTTTAAACCTGAGGTTAGATAATTTAAAATTCATATTGTGACACCACAATTTGAAATGACCGAATCAGTTCAAAAAAGTGCCTCTTATACCTTGTAAAAAAATAATAACACGAGCGAAACCTGTCTACTGAGGAAGTGGTTCGAACAGCAAAAGCTATCCTTACTGACCAGATGTCTTATTTATGACAGAAATATTGAAAATCTTTTACTATGACCAGTAGTTTTGTAATGAACAAGTGCCTGTGAATTCAGTGTCTGTTACAAACAGATCAGACGTCAGATGAAAGAAGACCGTATCTCAACAACTAGTAAGGGTGTAAGTCGCATGCATTCCCTGCACTAATCCGCGAGTCAGGGCATGCATGCGACTTTCACCCTCACTAGTTTTTGAGATACGGTCTTCATTCATCTGACGTCAGAGATGTGACCTGTAATATTCAAAATAATGTACCATTATGCAGGTCATAATTAACCATGGGTGGAAGTGTAAAGCAGATTATTTAATATATTTTTATACCTCTTGATGGACAGCAATGTCATCGGCACTCAAGAGTCGCAGTGCAAAGCGGCGGTTTCCAGACCAGGCAGGCTCAGGAGGTGGTGGAAAGAAGGGGCGGGGAGGAGGGGGAGGAGGGTCAGCAACTGGAGACCACCACAGGGGAGGCGACCCAAATGCTCCGAAGCTCCCTTCACATGGGTACCCACTGGAGCATCCGTACAACAAGGATGGATACAGGTATAGGGTTACATCAATTAAAATCCAAGTTTTGCAGTGCTACAGTTTTGATGCCATGGAATTTACAGGGTAAAGACGAGCATGAGCAGAGATGTCGAACCTTCTGGTACTTTATAGGATGGGTAGGTGCCATCTTGCACCTTGTGCACAGGCACAGCATTCGTTGGACGACACACATGTGTTGGTCACATGGACTGGGGCATATGTGAAGGCTGTTGTGAGTTATCCACTCCAACTCGTGCGATGTGCTTATCAGTTATGGCCATGGTTGGTCGTCCTGGTCTCTAGTTGTCCTTCACGCTTGCGGCCGTCATGGAATTGGTGGCACCATCACCACACCATTTTGCTCAGATGTGACGTTCTGACCATACCCCTCCACCTCCACTGATTTCAAAAAATTTGCCTTCACTTCTGCTTTACGTAGTTCATGTGACCAATGTACTCGTCTGTTGGCCATGACTTCTCCTGGCGGAATGTAGGCTGACACTCTCTGCTTGCCACTCGGTCTCATCCAACAGCTGTTGCGCCTGCGAACAAGCTGCAACATGGCACGTACCCGTCCTACAAAGTATTAGAAGTTTCAACATCTGTGCTCATGCTCGTCTTTACCTTGTCCGGCACATGGCATTGAAACTGCAGCATCGTGAATTTTCTGGCTGACTCTTGTATATGTCGTGAGCCAATTGTACGCGCTGGACCAATAGTCCACGAGTGAATTGGCAGCCGGCCAACTGATCTGCCCCTCCAAGCCACCACCACCCCGTAACAGCGAAGAATCAGGATCTGGCATCGCCGCAATTCGTGACGCAAAGGAAGCCGCACTTTTCAAACGGAGCCGTCCTGGCCAAGCCAGGATTAATATTAGGCCGATGTCATTGTCACCGTCATCATTATCATCATCATTGTCCTGGTCATTACTAAGAGGTCGCCACTGCACCTTGCAACGTTAGTGGCCTACACTATTTCCTGGTGTTTGTGGCATGTAACTCATTTTAGTTGTGCGCAAAGCTAACCCGTTGCAGTAAATGATCATGGAAGAATGAATTCCGAGTTGTTGACATATTATTACTGTAACAGAATGACACAAAACGAGTTGCGTCTATGAAATCAATGCAACATTAATAATTGTCATCTCCATGCACTCAACACTTGCGTCAAATAATCCAGAGAGAGGAAAGCACTCAACTTGCGGCCAATGACTCGTGAGTCAAGGTTTTGATTTCCAATGACTCAAATGGTGTTCCCAGCAGTGTCACTTTCCCAAGTAAACATGTACAGTTCCGCTCATGAAGAATGGCTACAAATGATCATGGCCTCTTCCAAATGGGGACCAGAAAAGGCATCATCAACGGCTGGCATCGGGAAGAGGACCTGCGCAAGACCCTGGTGCAGTTTGTGACCCTTGATGATGTGCGTCAGGATAAGACTTAGTCAGTCAGGGAGGCAGTGGTTGCGTTCGGGTGGGGTTCAGGAAGTGCATGTGCCAGTTGTCAAAGGTACGATGCCAAACTGCTAGATGTGGTTGCTTCCAGAAAAACATGCTCTGTAACTCGAGATGCCATAAGAACACACCAAGTGGCAATAAATAGTTGGAAGCAATATCCTGCCTATACGTTTACGGGAAACGGTGACAACATCATGTTCATGTTTCAGTTAATGACTTTCACAGTATAAGTACAGTACTAAGAATGGTATGACTCTGTGGACAAAATGTTTGTTTTGTTCCCAATCCCTGGGTCACCAGCATGTTTTTCGGGGTCATGAGGAAGGCTGGGAAAAGGCAATTAAAATCAAGGAAAAAAGAGAAGAAAAAACAAGGCAAAGTAAGATCAAATAATTCATCTCAAATCTATTGTACCAGGCTGAACATTTTGGTAATAAAATTTTGTCGGAAAAAGTCGGGATGGGGTCATGTGGGTCGCCAGAGATCTAGGACAAGTTGTCCATAGTGTCGCGACGAAATCAGGTTGGGAATAATGCTGGATAGTCAGAATAGACACGTCGTACATAGAGTCGTGCCATTCTTCATGAGCGGAACTGTACATGTTTACTTGGGAAAGTGACACTGCTGGGAACACCATTTGAGTCATTGGAAATCAAAACCTTGACTCACGAGTCATTGGCCGCAAGTTGAGTGCTTTCCTCTCTCTGGATTATTTGACGCAAGTGTTGAGTGCATGGAGATGACAATTATTAATGTTGCATTGATTTCACAGACGCAACTCGTTTTGTGTCATTCTGTTGCAGTAATAATATGTCAACAACTCGGAATTCATTCTTCCATGATCATTTACTGCTACGGGTTAGCTTTGCGCACAACTAAAATGAGTTACATGCCACAAACACCAGGAAATAGTGTAGGCCACTAACGTTGCAAGGTGCAGTGGCGACCTCTTAGTAATGACCAGGACAATGATGATGATAATGATGACGGTGACAATGACATCGGCCTAATATTAATCCTGGCTTGGCCAGGACGGCTCCGTTTGAAAAGTGCGGCTTCCTTTGCGTCACGAATTGCGGCGATGCCAGATCCTGATTCTTCGCTGTTACGGGGTGGTGGTGGCTTGGAGGGGCAGATCAGTTGGCCGGCTGCCAATTCACTCGCGGACTATTGGTCCAGCGCGTACAATTGGCTCACGACATATATATGTCAGCAACTTGCCTCATGTTTTGAAATTGTTATAATATCTATATTGAATTTTCAAGACTTGCTAGCATTTTAATGCACAACTAGTAAAACCCTTGCTTCGCTAACATTTTTCTATGGCGCAGGCCAAGAAACCCGCTTGCTTCGCTCGCTTTTTTCTAGGCCTGCGGCCTGTGGTGTAGGCCATATTGTTAATGATGCTCATCCAACAATTATCCTTATCATACTCCTCTCCCTCCCTCGCACCTGCCTCCCCCCTTAATCCTTTGATGGCTAAGTATACATCATAATTATTATAATGTCCTTGAGGGTTTTTGAATTTGGCGGGGGAGGATGTGGATATAGAGAAGGTGAACTTTGCTGTTCCAAACATGATTCCCCTGAAGCTACAGTTGACGGAAATCTGCCAAATGCACCTCTGGAACCTTCCACTCTTCCTGTTTCCAAGGGAATGCCCTTTTTTTTTTAAATTTATTTATTTTTTTATTATTTGCATTACCCCATATCTATTGCGCATATATGGGGGGTGGATTACCACCACCGGAATTATTTTTTGGAGCGTGTTAAGAAGGATCTTATTATTATGCTCCAAGGTTGTTAGGAGGGGATGTGCAAAGTGCGTGTGCGCTGTCGAGTAGTGGTCATTTTGTGAACTCCCCCGGGTGGCTTAGTCTATCGGAAATTGCCACCCGAAACGAAGCCAGAGATGGCCCAACTCTGCACGAAAGAAGGTGGGAACCCCGGGTGGGGATTGAACCCGGGACCTTCACTTCCGTGGGCGCGCGCGTTACCGCGGCGCCACTCCGTCTCCCTGTTTCCAAGGGAATGCCCTCATGCTGCACTAGGAGTAATTACTCCTATTGTTGCATGAGAGCAATGATAATAGAACACTGCTTACTCCTATTGTTGTGTGAAGTGCATTTCCATGGAAAAAGGAGGCGTGGAAGATTCGAGGGGTGCCTTTGGCATAATTCCGTTGCCTATAACATTGACAAACAAAACTGTTACGTCACAGTCAGCATGTTAGGCTTGGTCCCCTCCAGTATTAGGGTTAACTACTAGGCGTTTCGTTAAAATGCATCGTTTAATTTGCTAATGTGTGGCGCAAAATGTGAAGTTCGTTAGGTCTATAAAAAATAGTTGATGATGACTGCAGTGTTGTTGATGCCAGCCTGCCTGTCAATCGAGACCTTATAGTCTTATACTGTACTATTTTATTGCAGTGTGGATTAAATCCCTGATAAACGAGTGGGTTTATAAATACGCAGACTCTATCAACTAGAAATAAGTTGCACGAATAATAAGCGGCGCTCTCAGACCGCGACCCGAACCGTGCAGCCACGTGACCAGTGAGCATAGTGTTGTGGATTCCGGAACATCGCCATATAAACATATCCGTAACCTGGCAGTACCTAGGATTACCAACACATAAACAGTCGCGACATTACTTTTGCTGTTAATAGTACACTGCTTTAAGTAAGGTTTAATCCCAATTGAAATATTCCCATGCATTTTTAGTTTTTCTTCTGAAAAAACCATGTCATATGTTAATGTTTGCAAGGCGCAGTGACATATTTTCGGGCTGTACATTGTTTATTAGGCAATGCACTGATAATTGACACCCAGATAATTGGGAGTACTGTACATTGTATGTAGGAGCAGATCATTTGGCTGTAGTACCTCCCTAGTTGCTAGTATTCCTGCTGCATCACTTCATCGTTCACGTCATCTTTCAGGTACATCCTGGCTGAACCTGACCCCCATGCTCCCTTCCGCCAAGAATTTGATGAAAGCAGTGACTGGGCAGGGAAGCCAATCCCTGGCTGGCTGTATCGCATGCTTAACCCTTCCTCGGTCCTGCTTGCCCTTCACGACCGGGCCCCACAGCTCCGGATTTCTGAGGACAGACTGGGAGTGACTGGAGACAAGGGCTACTGCATGGTGAGGGCCACCCACGGGGTCAGCCGGGGCACCTGGTACTACGAGATCACCATAGATGACATGCCATCTTCCGCTTCGTCTTATGACGGTGGGGGCAGGAGGAGGGGTGGTCACAGAGGCCACAAGGGGGGATCAGCTCCTGCCTGTCGGATTGGGTGGAGCCAGCAGTACGGCAACTTGCAGGCTCCGCTGGGCTACGATAAGTTTGGATACAGCTATCGGAGCAGGAAGGGAACCAGCTTCCACCAATCTAAGGGGAAGCGATATGCAGAGATGTTCAAGGAGGGAGACACCCTTGGCCTCATGATCCACCTGCCCAATCAACCTGAAGCCGAGTCCTATCTTCCACCAACTTATAAGGACAGGGTGAGCCATCTTCAGATCCAAAAGCAAAACCTAAAGTAACGCGCTGTTTGCATTGTTCCTTTCCAGCCACTTGTCAAGTTCAAGAGCCACTTGTATTACGAAGAGAAGGATCGAGTGTCGGAAGCTCTGAAGACCTTGGTTCCGTTGAATAGCAGCTGGATTGCATTTTTCAAGAACGGAAAGTGCCAAGGGGTGGCATTTGAGGACCTTTTCGCTGGTACCTACTTTCCGGCCATCTCACTCTACAAGGGTGCCACGCTCTCTGTCAACTTTGGACCCAAGTTCAAGCATGCGCCTCCCGCTTCCCTGGTGTTGCGGGAAGGAGGGGAGGGAAAGAGGAGGATCGAGGTCAGTGGGTGGAGGGGATTGAACCAGAAGGCAGAAGAGGCCATCATCGAGCAGACCATGGCTGATCTGCTATTCCTCACTGAAAATGACGGAAAGCTTAGGCTGGAGACTTTTTACGTCTGAATGTATTTTATATGCAGTGCTTGCAATATACCTCGAATCAGTCGAATGGTATAGGAAAGTGCAGGGCATGTTTTCCGTGACGGTACTGTTAATTAAGGTATTTTCACTTTTTTTCAATGTTCCATATGTGATGTTCTGGATGCGTTATTGTAGGACAATAAATTTAATTCAAATTAAGCGTTTGTATGGGCCGATTGTTTATATTCTGCAAGCTCTCTTTTGACTGCAAGATGGTTTTGCTATTACTGATCATAATAACAACAACAATATATCAGTAGCATGGGATAACTAGGAACAACTGTGCTGCTTACATCTGCCGTCACCTCCAACTCTGCGTGAGATAACAAGGTATGCAGCAATCCATTCTTGCTATTCCTTATTGTCACCTCTCCTCTGTTAGCAACACGTCGTGATGTACAGTGTTGGACATGTCACTCCAGAGAGACCAAACGCAGTTTCTCACGTGCAATCCACTGCAATGAGTGTCTCACAGTCGAAAGAGCGGATTCCAAATAGCGGTTCTTCTAATTTAAGTAGCAGCTACTCTAAGCCGTTACGTTATATTTCCGAGCCGGCGAGGCGGATTTTTCGAACGTCTCTGGAGGTGGAGGTGCTCTTTTTGGTCCCGTGAAGAGAAGGAAAAGGCTGTTCCTCTGGCTGATTTTGTGTTGAAAGGTAGCCTAGAAGATGTTACTACAAGTGCAGTGGCTGCCAACAATGACTGAACCACACATTGTTAGGAACGGTCTATTGCGGAACATGCACTAATTCTAGGTGTAGAACCAGGGTAGAACGTTTTGACATTATTGTGTGCTTCCAGGGCAAGTGCAAGCCAACATATGGCCTCGTCGGGGGCTTTGAGGGGGTCCGAACGGAAGAGGCTGACACCTGATGGAGACCAGCCTGGCCAGGAAGCCGCTGGGATTGTTGCGAAGAGATGTAGGCAAAGAGTGACTGTAATGAAGGCAGGAGTGACGCAAGGGAGGAAAGGACAAGAGGCTAAGAACTTGGAATGCAAGGCAACAGAAGAGGGGAATGTAAGTCTTAAAAGAGGAAACCCAGTCCACAGCAGCCATAACAAGTGGATTTCATGTCATTGTGTGCTTGCTAATGTCATGACATTGTTTGGGGGGTGCTCTTCAATGTAGCTACCTGCATTCGAGTTACTTAATTACGAAAATTTGCGAAGCAAAGTAGTGTAAATGAATCACAAAGTTAGGTGTCGAAATTGTGCGCTTTTTCATTCCATCTCGATAATGACGTGTGAATCCATGTGTTGTGATGGTGTCCAGGGCTTGACATTTTGGTTATTTTGGCTATTAAATTTTTTAATAGCCAATATGTATCACAATTTTAAAAAAAAAAAAATTCTACGTGAAGCCTTGCACACCATCACAACACATGGATGCACATTTTTTTAAGGACATACTTCACACGTCATTATCAAGATGGAATGGAAGAAAGTACAATTTCGACACCCAACTTCACGATTTATTTTTCATGACATTAGCAAGTGCACAATGACATGAAATAAAATGTCAACTGATAATGCTTTTTATGGATGCTGCGGACTGGGTTTCCAGTGCACTAGTTCTCAGCCGAGTTGGAAGTTATTTTCAGAAATTAACATGCAGTGCAGCTTAATTAATTATTATTAGTTACTAGCCAAGTTACAGAGACAAAAAGTAAGTAAAAGTTACAGCCACTGACCAATGTTCTGGTTTTGCCATGATGATGATGATGATGATGATGATGATGATGATGATGATGATGATGATGATACGAGAGCAAATCAAAAAGTAAAGCCGCATTTACATGTGACTGATTTTACAAGTGAAGTCTTCGCTGAGCCATAACATCACTGAGTAACCAGAGTTTCAGGTGAAAGTAACAATTGATTTTTGCCTCGAACAATACTAGTTACTTGGGTTACTCAGCGATGTTCTCGCTCGGCAAAGACTTCACACTTCAAATCGCTCACATGTAAGCGCGGCTTAATTGACATCTTTTTAACCCTAATAAGACGGGCGTCACATATGCTGTGACAGTGGCTTTAAAAAATTCTGCTGGTGAAATTATAGTGTTTTTCCACTATGTAACGTGGTTTCTGTGTGGTTTTTTTAATTTTCTCTCGCGTAAAAAATCGCTAGTTTTGGACTACAAAATCGTGCATAAATAAACCGGATTAACCAAATTAACTTGAATGAAATCATCTGTTATCACCATAATATTATTTTAGTACAGTACCAGATTCATTCCAAAAAATTAGTCAAGGATCAAAATTATGGAAATCTACCTCGGTTACTGCGGCATGCCAGGTTATACTGGCCACCAACATGCTGCTTTAAGTAAGGTAATAGTACTGTAATTATTATCACCATTCACATGCACACAAGTATATTCATTCTGCTTCAGGGCCTAAACTCGATTTAGAATAATCGAGACATATTAACCTGGTTGGACCCACCTCCCCTCCAAATCATGTCTATTGTCTCCATATTTATTTCTTCTACTCACATCAATTACTGCCAAACACATGTTTGTTTGTTTTTCTTTTTTCTTAGGGCCAAAGAATGACCTTTTCGCAATTACCTCCTGAGATGATGCTCCAAATATTCTCCTACTTAAATGAAGAGGAGTTGATAACAATTGTTGCATTGGTTTGCAAGAAGTGGGAAAATTTGGCCAAGGATCCCTCACTGTGGAAACACATCACGCTAGACGGTTCGACACTGGGGCTGACCTGTAACCAGGCCACCAACTGGCTGATGTGCATGAGATGGCTGAAGGCGCTGCAACTGACAGAATGGGACAGTGTGAATGTAGGCACCATGCTGCAGGCCGTTGGGAAAACTGCTCCAGAACTGGAGATACTACACCTTGTGGGCTTCAACAAGAGCTTCAGGACCACAACTCTGGAGCCCTTTTTCCATAAATGCACCCAACTGAAGGAAGTCGTGTTTTCCGACTTGATACTTGAAAGTATGCTACCAAATGATTGCATGCCTAGCATTTGAGACGTGTCTGATTTATTCCAATGGTTTCAGAGGGAGGCCCACACCTTTTGGACCTTGTATCCCAACAGTCGGAGATGTGGAAATTGACCCTCGCAACTGGAATTTGGTCCTTTCCTTCTGATCGTAAACGCAGACCCCCTGTGGAGAAGAGGTGGGCCAAACTTGTGGAAGTCAGCATCAACTGCACAGAAGCGGGATACGAGTTCAAGGTGGTGACCAGCAGCGTTGGACACCAACTGAAGAAACTGGAGGTGTCGTCTTATTGCATACCCCACAGTTCATTCAAGCACCTGTCTCACTGCAAGGTGCTGGAAGAGCTGCATTTGAAAAACGCCGTATGGATGAGGGACAGAGATCTGGCAGTAGTTGCACAGCTCAGAAACATGCAACATCTGACTATCATGTACGGAGTGCGCATTTCTGCAGATGCCATCCTGAATTTTCTGTCGTGTCCACACGTCGTTGGCAAGTTAGTTTCACTCAACCTTAGCGGTTCGGAAATCACCGACCTGGGCTTGTCCGCCATTGCTTCTAACTGCCCCAACCTCAAGTGCCTGATTCTGAAAGAATGCTTGAAATTCACTCTGCAAGGTCTCACAACCTTCACGGCTGGTCACGCAGGGCTCACGCACTTGTCCTTATTAGGATGCAAGCTTGAAGATGCGACAAGCTTCGTCCTAAATGTCCGACCAACCCTGCGGATCACAGGCTTATTATGAATTTTTGAAGTTTGCAGTTTGTCATGTTCAATTACTCATAACCATTTGTTGCATCTGCAGGCGTCTTACAGTAGTAACAAACAAAGGTTGTCATTTTTTTGTTGACGACTTAATTGGCGTATTTAATTGCGTATTTACGTGGTTTAGAGTGCACATCTAACTTTTCTTATCAGTGTTCGTTTTGCCATTTATGTGGTTCAAAGTCTGCAAAGTGCACTTGAATGTGTGGAATTTAAATTAATATTATGACATTATTGTGAATATTTTTTTTAATTGGATCTGGTGCGATGCCATTTTTGGTTGGCAACTTGTTTCTCTTCCATGCGTTAATTAATGAGATGGCAGTGTTTGTTAATGGCCTATGTAATTTGAGTATTAAATACTTATGTTGTTATTTCTTGAGCATTGATATTTTTTTTTTAAAATTGTAATGTAATCAAAGACGTAATTTTGCATTTACAACAACAGCTATGTGATCCTAATTAATAAAGTAGCGGTTATTTGAGCCGCTACGCTACGATTCGGAGCCGGCGGATTTTCGAATGTTTCTGGAGGTCGATGTCCTGTTGTGAAGAGAAGGCTGTTCCTCTGGCTCATTTTGTGTTGAAAGGTAGCCCAGAAGATGTTACTACAAAGTGCAGGCCAACAATGACTGAACCGCACATTGTTTAGGAACAGTCTATTGTGGAACATGCACTAATTCTAGGTGTAGAACCAAGGGTAGAACGTTTTGACCATTATTTTGTGCTTCCAGGGCAGTGCAAGCCACCCATGGCCTCGTCTGGGGCTTTGAGGAGGTCCGAACGGAAGAGGCAGAGGCCTTCTGAAGATCAGCCTGGCCAGGAAGCCGCTGGGATTGTTGCGAAGAGATGTAGGCAAAGCGTGAGTGTGAAGAGGAGGCAAGGGAGGAATAAAGGACAGGGGGCTAAGAACTTGGAATGCAAGGCGACAGAAGAGGCGAATGTAAGTCAAACTTCTTTTTTTTCCAGTGCACTAGTTTTCAGCAGAATTGGAAGTTATTTTCAGAAAGTAAACATGCAGTGCAGAAATTGAATAGTTATTAGCCTATAGTTCATCATCATCATCATCACCATCACGCATTTCCCTATAACCTCCTGAGACCCCCGGTACAGTATACTGTACCTTTGTTTTTGTTTTTTTTACGCGTTTGGGTTAGTCAGAAGGTGCTGGAAAAAACAAAGGTACAGTATACTGTACCAGGGGTCTCAGGAGGATAAGGGGTAGTCAGCGATGACGGGAGCCACAAGCTAGCCCAAAATATGAATTAAATTAAAACTTGTAAAAATACCTTAGAGATGTTTGAAATAGTTCTACTGTTTGAAGAAATAAAGCTGCATTTACATGTGAGCGATTTGACGAGCGAAGTGTTCGCCGAACGGTAACATAGCTGAGTTACCCAAGTAGCCAGTATTGTTAGAGCCGAAAATCGATTGTTACTCTCACCTAAAACAAAATTGGTTACTTCACTTGTCGAATCGCTCACATGTAAACGCGGCTTAAGGGGGGCAACAATTATTTTCAGTCCTTAATTACTTGCAATGGAAATAAGATTAATAAGGTTGCTTAAAATTGAATGCATTTTTGGATAAAAAGTGAGGGAGCAATGGCAGCATGCAGAATTATTGCTAAATATAATCATGCAAATATTATAAAATGAGAATAAATAAGTATCAGCATTAACATGCACACAGACACAAGTATGTTAATTCTGATGGAGGACCTATACTCATTTCAGAATAATCGAGACATATTAACCTGGCTGGACCATGGGCTGGACCCTCCGCCTCTCCAAATCCTCCCTATCCTCTGCCTTTTTACACATCAGTTTTTCCTTTTCTTTTTCAGGGTCAAAGGATGACCTTTTCAGAATTACCACCTGAGATGATAATCAAAATATTCTCCTACTTAAATGAAGAGGAGTTGATAACAAGTGTTGCTTTGGTTTGCAAGAAGTGGGAAACTCTGGCTAAGGATCCCTCACTGTGGAAACACGTCGTGCTAGATGGTTTGACACTAACGCTGACATACAGCCAGGTCGCCAAGTGGCTGAGGTGTATGAGATGGCTGAAGAAGCTACATCTGATGGAATGGAACAGTGTACACGCAGGCACCATGCTGAAGGCCGTTGCAAAAACTGCTCCCAAGTTGGAGGTAATTCACCTCACAGGCTTCTATAAGTGCATGAAAACCGCAAGTCTCGAGTGGTTTTTCCAGAAATGCACCGAACTGAAGGAAGTCGAGGTTTCCGACGTGATTCTTACAAGTATGCTACCACATGATTATATGCCTATAGTGTTTGAGACATGTCTGATTTATTCCTATGGTTTCAGAGGGAGGCCCACATATTTTGGACCTTCTATCCGAACAGTCAAAGATGTGGAAGTTGACCCTTGGCCCAGGAGTTTGGCCCTTTTCTTCTGATCGGAAACGCAGACCCCTAGTGGAGAAGAAGTGGGATGAACTCGTGGAAGTCATCATCAACTGCATAGTAGGGGGATATGAGTTCAAGGTGGTGACCAGCAGTGTTGGACACCAACTGAAGAAACTGGAAGTGTCCTCTTATTCCATAACCCACAAGTCTTTCAAGCACCTGTCTCGTTGCATGCTGCTGGAAGAGCTGCATTTGAAAAACGCCTTATGGATGAGCGACAGAGATCTGACGATAGTTGCGAAGCTCAGAAACTTGCAACATCTGACTATCATGTACGGAATGCGCATTTCTGAAGATGCCATTCAGAATTTTCTGTCACTTCGGCACGTTGTTGGCAAGTTAGTTTCACTTGACCTGACCGGTTCGCAAATCACTGATCAGGGCTTGTCTGCCATTGCTTCTAATTGCCCCAATCTCAAGCACCTGATTCTGGGCTACTGCTTCAAAGTCACTCTGCAAGGTCTCATGACCTTCACGGCTGGCCACAAAGGGCTGACGCACTTGTCCATATTTGCATGTGGGCAGCTTGGAGATATGACGAGCTTCGTCCTTAATGTCCGACCGACCCTTCGGATCATTGGCTTCTATTGAATGTTCAGAGTTTGCAGTTTTTCATGTTTGATCTATCAAATATTACTCAGGACCATTTGTTGCATGGCTTATTGTTACATGCTGGTAATGAATTGAGACATTATTATTTATGAAGGACCCATTGTAGCTGTTGAGGTGCGTTTACATATGAGTGATTTGATTGCACGATGTCATCGCTGAGTGACGAATCCAATTGTATTGGGCGAAAATCGATTGTGACTTTCACCCCAAACAATTGGATTCATCGCTCGTCGATGACATCACAGGATCAAATCGTTCACATGCAATCGCACCTGTTGTGATATTTTGATGACTTAAAATTTGTTTGGGTAATACATGCTGGTATTGAGAGCACATTAATTCTTGTTCAATGTTTTGCCGTGTATGTCTATGACTGCAACGAACCACAAAAGTGTACTTATGTAAAATATGAATTAATATTATTGTATTATTGTAAATGTTGTGCTATTGGATCTAGTTCTGGTTCAATGCGAATTTCGGTTGGTCCCTCATTTCTTGCACAATATACTATAGTTATTAATGCTAATTAACGTGCAAGTTAATGAGTTGGCAATGACCATGTGTAATGTGAGAATTAAATACATTTGTTGTTATTTCTTGAGCATGAAATTTTTTAAAATTCAATGTTGCATATTTAATATTATGCACCAATGTTTGATTCCAACTTTTTGCAATATGTATGTGCAATTTTTTTTTGCATTATTTCGTAGCTATATCTGCGACCTTTTGACTGAAAGATAGCTACAATAATATCCACTACAAAAAATTATTCGTGACAAATTTTGAATTCGAACACATTTAATTGTTTTTTTTTTCTTCAATGTTGGAACAAATGGCCACTGTTGCCACATCTAAATAAATTTGCATCAGGTTTTTTTTATTTAGGTATTTTTGTGCGGCATAATATGTAAGACTGGCGCAAATTTTAATTGCTTTAAAAATATTTGCGTTTTAACACAAGAAAATTATGCCGGGAAAGGCGAACGAAAAAAAAAAATTGGCGGTGTTGCCACATTGCACATTCGAAACATTTTAAAATTCTGGTCCGCAAAAATTTTTACACTCAAAACTGCAATTATGGGGTAAATTAGTGCCAAATTTTATTCATATTTTGTAATTATTATGGCTTCATATTTTTGGTGCGGTGTTATATCATTTTTTTCGTGTGGAACATTTTCATTTGAAAGGTCGATGACTCGGACGTCGTCGATTCGAATGATTCTCAGTTTCTGAACCGTTTCAGCCGTCGTTTCGAGCCTAGATGGGAAACATTTTCGCCAATAATGTCGCCCTGCTTGACCTGATGGTGCCTGCGCTGCTGGGCGGGTTAGGGTCGCCGAGGGAGGGAGGACCAGGGGCAGGGACCATGGGCCAAGGTGCGGGCAAAGGGGGCGTGAAGAGGAAGGGCGGCCAGGCTGAGGATGAGAGGCCTGCCAAGAGGCGGAGGGCCGCTCGTGTTGGCCCCTGGGAGCAAGCCGAAGCATGCAGGCCCCTGAGGACGCGACAGGACCAGAAAGACCTGGTAATGAAGGTCATGAAAGCAGGAATATTATTTTAACACTGAAGCATCTCTGCTTGGAACATTACGCTATTGCGGAACTCTCATTTCCCCACATTACTCCTGCAATAACACTGACAGCTTTTCCCAAAGTATATATAGGTACAGTTTTATGTATATCGGCATACTACTAGGTACAAAGGTGTTCTAGCAATTTCATGATATCACTGCAATTTTTACAAATTTTAGGCATTGTTTATGATGTGACTGCTTTAATCAGTGACGAGCATCGCTGAGCGATGATTGTTTGGAGTGAAAGTGACAATCGAAGTTTCGCCCCAAACAATTGGTTTCATTGCTTGACGATGCACATCGCCAATCAAATTGCTCACATGTAAACACTGCTTACACACACTGTGTGTACAGTACATATGTGAGCGATTTGATAGGCGATGTACAGCAATGACATCGCTGAGCGAAGGTAACAATCGTGGTAACAATATGTTTTCGCCCCAAACAATAATTGGTCTCATCTGACGTCCCATCGCTGATCAAATTGCTCACATGTAAACGCAGCCTTAGCTTTCAAGCGGCTTGGGTGCAGTTTAGAGCCGCAAAAATCTTGCAGGTTTCTATACATTTTCTGAATCTACTCGATGAGCTGAGTCGAATGACACTATTCCTAGTGTGCGGAAATGTTTGGTTCAAGAGTAATTGAATTTTGAAATTGCAAGTAATAACAATGAATAAAATGAAAGTAAACAAGTGTTCCTTTGTTGAGACTGTTCACTCCCATTGTTGCGTCAGGTGATTCTCCGTGGAAACGTGTGAGATTCCATGGAAACGTGCTGTGAGGGATGCTGAATGATGTAAATAAACGGTTGTTCTTGGTTCGTTGGACATAGAACGAGAGTGTAGGAGTTTAATTTAACATCATTCAGGAGCGTCCATGGCCGAGGCATTGCATCGGTGCTTATCAGGAATAATATTGGGCAAGCCTTCCTGGAAGTAATGAGGGAGGTTGCTTGGCATGTATCTCCTGGGCCACTGCTCGAGGCCTCTTGCCCGCCAACAAAATGAATCCTAAGCTTTTACTCAAGGCATGCCCCACTCTGATTGTGTTGGTCTTATCTGTGAGGCGTTGGTGTGACCGCACCAGTACTGTCCGTCTTGTGGCCCTGCCAGGCACGGTACGTCGCCTGTGCGTGATATTTTTAGTTTTTGCGGAGCGATAGCGGAGCTGGGCGCTTATTGTGGGTTTCTGTATCCGCAACATTTACTGTCCGTCTTGTGGCGCCGCAGGCCAACGAACGTTATTGTGGCTTTGCCACATCCACATCCGCAACACCCACATCTACGCCACCACAAGGCGGACAGTATTTCTGCGAACACACAACCCCCAAACGACGTTTAAAATTACCACGGATATTCATTCACTCAACAATGGGTGTAAACTGTTTCAACAAAGGAACACTTGTTTATTTTCATTTATTCATTGTTATTACTTGCAATTTCAAAATTCAATTACTCCTGCACCAAGCATTTCCGCACACTAGGAATAGTGTCAATCGACTCATCTCATCGAGCAGATTCAGAAAATATATAGAAACCTGGAAGACTTTTGCGGCTCTAAACTGCACCCTTACCTTTCAAGCAGCACAGGGTGTTGCGTCCTGTAATAATTGTTGTAACCAGTTGCTAGACAAATATTTGGAATGTTTAGTTCCAGTTCTGTTCTTGAGGAGCCTATCATGTAGTTGGCTCTGTCCTCAGCTCTCACTTGGTACAAATACATCTGCTAATTTATCACCCAAGTCCTTCATTACCTGCCGCCAATACACAATACAGGAAAATCTGGATCTGGACTAAAGAGTTCTGCTATAATATGTGTATAATATAATTATTGTGCGGTTTCTTGCAGCAGAAGTCTTTGATCTGGACACATACAAGGTGATCAAACTTTTTTGTCGTTTTAGTTATTGACAAATTCGGCCTAAGCTGCTTATATTGTAGCCCGTTCCCTGGCAACCCCGTCCGGCGGGCCAATTCAAAAACATCGGCCCATGGAGAGCGCTTCCATTGTTGCCACTGTTTACAAATCGAGTGAGTGAGTGCGCAGGCAGAAGAGACCCGTCGCTG
>JYFJ02006763.1:0-18131 GCA_000934665.2 Catajapyx aquilonaris | reverse complement strand
TGCTTGAGTCGAAGAACACATCCTTTGAGGGACAATCTTCTAAAAAGGTCTTGCCGACCGCTTGTTCGTCAGCCATGGGGCTTGAATATTCAACAGGCACTGTAGCCTTCATTGAAATAGTGCGTTTTGGATCTCCTCCTGCAAGGTGCTAGCTGCAAGCAAAGGCCATGGAGCCCTGCTTGAGTCAAAGACCACTTCCTTTATGGGACATGCTTCTAAAAAGGTCTTGACGACAGCTGGTACGTGGGCCATGGAGCACTGCTTGAGTCGAAGAACACATCCTTTGGGGGACATTATTCAAAAAAGGTGTTGACGACCGCTGGTTCCTCGGCCATGGACCTTGAATATTCAAAAGGCACTGTAGCCTTCATTGAAATAGTGTGTTTTGGATCTGCTCCTAGCTGCAAGCAAGGGTTATAAGTAGGGGGCGGACAATTATGTTTTTACATAGTTTTTTCCTCTGCATGCACGAGGGCATGATTTGTATGAAAATCCGAATCATGACATCAGGAGTCCAAAAAAGTGGGTCTTATTTTGCATATAAACGAATATTTCGAGAATGTGTTGCATTCAGAACACGACAGCATGGTTCCAAACATTATAAAAATAAATGTACTCTTTATTTTCTCTGATGATGTACTTGCCTCCTCGAGTCAAAGAACACATCCTCTGGGGCACATGCTTCAAAAAAGGTCTTGACGACCGCTGGTACGTGGGCCATGGAACCCTGCTTGAGTTGAAGGACACATCCTTTGTGGGACATGCTTCTACAAAGGTCTTGAAGACTGCTGGTTCGTCGGCCATGGTGCCCTGCTTGAGTCGAAGGACACATCCTTTGTGGGACATGCTTCTAAAAAGGTCTTGAAGACTGCTGGTTCGTCGGCCATGGTGCCCTGCTTGAGTCGAAGGACACATCCTTTGTGGGACATGCTTCCAAAAATGTCTTGCCGACCGCTGGTTCGTCGGCCATGGAGCTTGAATATTCAACAGGCACTGTAGCCTTCATTGAAATAGTGCGTTTTGGATCTGCTCCTGCAAGCTCCTAGCCGCAAGCAAGGGTTATACGAGGGCGGTTCAATAATTTATCTACCTGAGTATGAAAGAGTAGAGGTGCAAGTCCGAACTTGCACATACAGCTATGTACATGTCTTGGGGTGAACCACACCAAATTATAGCACAGTAGGTTGTTCAACCTCAGAGTGACATGATGTCAAGTGATAGTGCCTGCCTCTCTGCGAAGAAAGTTGTAGATTTGGAGCATAGGTCGGTGATTAAGTTCCTCACAAAAGAGCAGAAAACACCAAAGGAAATCCATGAAAGGATGGGAACAGTGTTTGGTGATGGTGCACCATCGGCCTACAAGGTCAAGTTCTGGAGTAAGCTGTTCAAATGGGGACGAGAGTCCATTGAAGATGACCCCCACCCAGGGCGACCGGTGAGTGCATCTTCAGAGGAAATGTGCGACAAAGTGGAGAAATTCATTATGATGGACCGTCGAGTCAAGGTTGTGGAAATCGTGCAAGAATTGGACATTTCAGCAGGAACAGTTTGGAAAATTATCCATGAACATTTGGGAATGTCTAAGGTCAGTTCCAGGTGGGTGCCCAGAATGCTCACGCCAATGCAAAAAGCCTGCCGCAGCGAGTACAGTCAGGAGAATTTGGAGCTCCTTGGAGAAGATCCCGATGGATTTTTCCCTCGAGTGGTGACAGGTGACGAAACATGGGTCCATCACTGGGACCCTGAATCCAAACAAGAGTCAATGCAGTGGAAACACAAGGGTTCTCCGACTCCGAAGAAGTTCCGCGTGCAGCGCTCTGCAGGGAAGATCATGGCGACTGTTTTCTGGGATGAAGATGGCCTACTGCTCCTGGAATTCATGCCTCACAAGAAGACCATCACTGGGGAGTCCTATGCTGCAACTATGAGGGCTCTGCGACAGGCGATTAAGGAAAAACGTCGTGGGAAACTTGCATCAGGCATTCTTCTTCTCCACGACAACGCACCTGTGCACATGTCGCACAAATCACAGGCTGCCATTGCTGAATGTGGCTTCCAAACACTGAACCATCCGCCATACAGTCCAGACATGGCCCCAAGCGACTATTTCCTGTTTCGAAACTTGAAGAAATTCCTACGTGGCCAGCGTTTCTCCAGCGATGAAGAACTCCAGGCAGTAGTGACAGGGTGGTTTGCAGACCAACAGGAAACATTTTTTTTTGAAGGCCTAAGGTCACTTGAGACAAAGTGGAAGAAGTGTGTAGAGCTCAAGGGGGACTACATTGAAAAATGATTAGGAGGATTTCAATAAAGGTATTCATTTTGATACTCAGGTAGATAAATTATTGAACCACCCTCGTAAGTAGGGGGCGGATAATTATGTTTTTACACAGTTTTTTCCTAGCTGCATGCACGAGGGCGTGATTTGTATGAAAATCCGAATCATGACATCAGGAGTAAAAAAAAAGTGGGTCTTATTTTGCATATAAAAGAATATTTCGAGAATGTGTTGCATTCAGAACACAACAGCATGGTTCCAAACATTATAAATATAAAAGTACTCTTTATTTTCTCTGATGATGTACTTGCCTCCTGGAGTCGAAGAACACATCCTTTGGGGCACATGCTTCTG
Organism: Catajapyx aquilonaris; assembly: GCA_000934665.2. NCBI lineage: Eukaryota > Metazoa > Arthropoda > Diplura > Dicellurata > Japygidae > Catajapyx > Catajapyx aquilonaris. The sequence goes on along the minus strand of JYFJ02006763.1, from coordinate 15,499 downwards.
AAAAGGTCTTGACTACCGCGGGTGCGTGGCCCATGGAGCCCTGCTTGAGTCGAATATCACATCCTTTGGGGGACATGCTTCTCAAAAGGTGTTGACGACAGCTGGTACGTGCGCCATGGACCCCTGCTTGAGTCGAAGGACACATCCTCTGGGGCACATGCTTCTAAAAACGTCTTGACGACCGCTGGTACGTGGGCCATGGAGCCCTGCTTGAGTCGAAGAAGTCGAAGAACACATCCTTTGGGGGACATGCTTCAAAAAAGGTGTTGACGACTGCTGGTTCGTCGGCCATGGAGCTTGAATATTCAACAGGCACTGTAGCCTTCATTGAAATAGTGCGTTTTGGATCTCCTCCTGCAAGCTGCAAGCTGCAAGCAAGGGTTATAAGTAGGGGGCGGATAGTTATGTTTTTACATAGTTTTTTCCTCTGCATGCACGAGGGCGTGATTTGTATGAAAATCCGAATCATGACATCAGGAGTCCAAAAAAGTTGGTCTTATTTTGCATATAAAAGAATATTTGGAGATTAACGACATATTTTGGCCTTAAGGGGGCGCATTAGTAAAAAATACGGTAACAATCGGTAACAATGCGAGCCCTTGGCTACTACGTAAACAAACTTGCGTTTGCATGAACAGCATATGGGGATTCGACATGCCCACGCTTCTGCGGCCGTACGGCCACAAAAATGGAGCAATGGACACAAATATTACACCAAAAAATTGGACATGATCTGGCGCAGGGCACCTTCGGCGTCATTTTACCATTTTCGGCCTAGAAGTGACCTTTTCATCGAGTTGAAGTGAAAGGAAAATGGCGTTCCCGAAAAGCCCATTTGAATAACATGGCGGGAGGAACGCGACAAATTCGGGAACGCTTCGGCGCCCGTATGTCCACAATTTTAATGCAATCATATCGAGTATGGTACCATAGTAAAGGCCAAACCTTTCTGCAGGGCACCTTCGGCGTGATTTTTCCCATTAACCGTCCGTTTCGCCACAAAAAATAAAATTCCCTAAAATATGCGCCTACTGAATTTTTACTCAATCGCCCCCTTAACGACACATTTGGAATACAGTAAAACTTCTCTAAGTCGTACTTCCCTAAGTTGATGTTCTCTATCAGTCGCAGAAAATGATGAGCTTGGTTGGTCACAATGTAAAATAATAGGAAATAAACTTCCCTAACTGAAATTTCTATAACTCGAAGTTCTCCATAACTCGAAGTGCTTGCAGGGCCTTCCGATGGGATATCAATGCATTTTCAGTCACCCTAAGTCGAAGTTCATGTTGGCGAATACGGAAAAGTGTCTCATTTCCCAGCCATAGGGTTGAGAGTAGGCCACATGTACAGAAAGGCTCAATTTCTTGATCTCCGTCTACCAGACGTACCAAAAGAAGTGTTTGGCTCGATTGTGACAATTGAATCCTTGAGTCTAAGAGTAGGCAAATGTCCATAACGGAGATTTTTTTCACAACAAAACAATGAGGAGCATTGTAAGTGTGATAGTGATAGTTATTTTCAAGTTATGAACAGCTTTCGTCGCTGGATATAAAGGAAGGTTTCCTTATGGAGTTATGTGCTTAAAATTTTTCAAATTTCTCCAACTCGAATCTTCTACAACTCAAAGTTTTTTCCCGGTCCCATGGAGATTCGACCTAAAGAAGTTTTACTGTATTTCACGCTTTTCACTTCGTTAATCTTGTTTTCCACCTTCTTTTGTATTTTATTTATTACGTTGCAAACCTAGGGACAATAGCTTACCTTTTTGAAAAGCACCAATAACGACATGTGATGTGGAGCGGTCATTTTCAATATCAAGGGCACTCTGAGCAGTGATTAACTGCATCCAATTTGGAAAAATTATTGTCTCTCATTGTCACTTCAATAGTGAAACTGGAGACAATTGATGAAATGATGAAGTTGTGTAAGAAAAAGACCTCTTGTGTGAGATAAAGTCTCAAGTCCATGACACATAATTTGCATGTATTTATTTTCCAGGGTAACGCAAGAATAAATCGCGAATTAAATGCAGGTTTTTGAGAATATTTGAGAGAATATTTCGCTATTTTTTGGGGAATATTTGAATGCATACGGACACCATATCCCCTCCTCCAAACTGCTTCGGTGACATACCTATATAATAATAATAATAATAATGGATACCCCGTGATAAGCCCCCTTGGGCTTTTTAGGGGATCATATATTTAATTAAACGACTTTAATCATTGCCTTTGCTGTGATGGATTTTGATGGTGGGAGGAAACGCGAGAGCCACGAGAAAACCCATGCAAACACAGAGAGAACCCATCGAAACTCTATCCACATAAGTATCCTCTGTCCTATCCAGGGATCGAACTTGGGACCTTACCTACCTATATACATGACAGATATTCAACAGCAGCTCATTTGGGAATACTTCTCCAAGACTTGGTGCATTGACCCTTATACAATTCAGTATCTCAAAGGACATGATGGGAGCCCTGTGGGAAAAGTTGAACCAGACGGATTTGACTGAAACCTAGTCACTTGCTAGACCTTGATGATAGGGTCAACTTTTCTGAAAGCTGTAGGAAATATACTGTGCCATTTGGCTGCAAGAGGTGCTCAAAGCTGGAATTTCAGGTGGCTTCTATTGGGCTCATTTTCATACATCTTGTAGAGGTGATCATACTAATTTGCCTGATGCACATTGCGTGCCAACAACTCACCTGAAGGCCAAATCCACAACTATTTTGGCTGCTCGGCAACAGCATTGTTATTGACAGATCTCGGAACCAAGCGGTCCAGCAACAAAGTGCCGGGGTAGGGGGCGAGGCCTAACAGCAGAGTTCCAATCCCGTGAAAGCAGTGCCGATCGGTTCCCGTCATTTTGATGTCATCGCTCGTCAGTACGAACCAATCAGTGCTATGAGAATACAGCACCTGATGAGAGTTCGCCTGACATACATTAAATTGCTCGCCATACAAACTTACCCATTGTCCACATTTGCCGTAAGGAACATCTGTAGTATTCTGCACTAACCTGTAAAGGTCACCATTCATGGATGCCCCTTTGTCCTATATGATTACACGCTGCTATTTTTAAATTATTGATATAAAATCGATAACTGAAACTTAATATATGAAAAATATGCACAGTGGGCAAGTTTGTATAGTGGGTGAACATGCATTGGGAAAACTGATACTGAACTGTTGTCGAGTATCCAGAGCTGAGTAAAATACATCATGTGGCATTTTTCTGTGACAAACTATTTGGGTGCCAGATGCAAAACTGAGTTCAACATCGGACGTTGTACTGGAATTATAAGTGCAACATAACAATACAGTAGAACCCCATTTATCCAACCGTCCCGCTCCAGCAATACATGTGTTCTCATCAAATACTGTAATGCAGGCCTATTTGTTTTGTATTGTCTTAGTTAAATTTTAAACAGCAGTGTTGTTTACCTAAAAGATAAATACTTCACAATTTCTTAGAGAAGCGTAATATTGAACAATAATTCATGATTTTTTTATGGTTTTTGTTGTGTTTTCCTCTGCTCCTCAGATTATCCGACCTTTTATGTTATCCGAGAATGCCCCAGTCCCGTGGGTGACGGATAATATCGGGGTTCTATTGTAACTGCCAAATAGTTTGTCACAGAAAATCACCACACACGACTCAGCAAGGGAAACTCTACAATATATGTATACTGTAAACATGTAATAATGATATAACATAATTATTCTTAAGACATAATACAATACATAAAAGTTATGTAGCTCAAAATGTGCACTATTTGCTTTTACACAATCATTTAAAATGGTCTGGTGGCTCATTTATCGCAGCACACATCCCATCCATGGGTATCAAAGCGGCTATCTTGACCAGATTTGCTTTCAGTGACTTATTGTTCCTGTGAGATTTAGGGGAAGAACTCTCTCTCCTCCAATATAATTATAATAATAATAATAATAATAATAATAATAATAATAATAATAATAATAATAATAATAATAATCAATCATCATCATCATCATCATCATCATCATCATCATCATCATCATCATCATCATCCGGGTAATGCTTGACCTCAACCGGAGGTATATAGCACAGACCTTTATTTTAATTTTATTTTTATTTTTATTTTTATTTATTTATTTTACCCCATTGGAGGGCAGGGCCCTTTTAAGGGGACACAACGCCATAGCTTATACATGAATACGTTACTAAACAACAGAACTTCCTCTACATAAGTACGGATACATCCACGTAATTGGTTGGCCAAACTCGCCCATCTCTCAGTCGCACATTTCTACTCTTTTGATTGCGTTTTCAAAAAAAATATTCAGGTTGAAGGATTGTTCTTTGGTTATGTCGGTCAGCATTAACAGAAAACGGTCAGGAGGGTAGGTAGGCAAGCTGTGCAGATATGCATGTCTGGGGGTACGGAAAAAGGGACAAGTGTAGATTATATGGTGGGGGGTGAATGGTTCGGCGATGTTACACCAAGTGCAGTCCTCCGTGTATTCAAAAATCAGCCTACGGCCCAAAATGAAAAGGCTCTGGGATTGATGACGTAAGTTGGCCAGCAGGCGAGTGATTTTCAACGGAGTGAGGAAGGCTAGGTAGTGCGCTGGCGTATTGGTAGGTCGCAGTTCCCGGTAAAAGGCATAGCGTGTGGTGACGGCTAGGGCTTGTTCACTCTTGGCCAATAAGTTGTCGGAGAACTTTTGGGTCGCTGTTGGCACTGAAAAATCCAACAGGTCCCAATCCCTGATCCCTACTTGCTCCAATATATCTCGTACCCATGATACCCAGTTAACATGTTGACTTTTTCCCTCTGCCTCACCTAAGGCTGAGCGTAATGCTATTTTTGGCAGTCTGTCTTCCGGCAGTTTATACATTTTAATTACGAACTTACAAAGGAGCTTAAAGAATACTAGTGACAGGGGGGGGACTCCCAATTCAAGGTGTAGGAAATACTGGGCCGTGTTCCGCGGTAGTCCCAAAAACTTTTTGCAAAAGTAATTTTGCACCTGATCTATTACTCCCATCTGCGTAGGGCCCCATATCTGGGATCCATACAGTAAAATCGGGACAATTTGTGAATTGAAAAGCTTAATGGCTGTGGCTATATCCCTCACCTTTAACCTCAGTAATAACGGCCACAGACTGTTAATTGCAGCTATGGCCTTATTTTTAGATTGTTTACTTGCGCTTGAGAATTTTCCGGTCGACGTGAAGTTCACCCCTAGGTAGGTATAGGTCTGAGACCAGCTCAAGGGACGTCCGTCCCAATAGAAGGTATGCTTCGGACATCTTCCCGCCTTTTTGAAGTATATTACATTTGTTTTCTTCAGGTTAATCACGAGATGGTTGTCCCTAAAATATTCCTCAAGAGTTCTAAGATTTCTTTGGAGGTAAAGCGGGTTATCTGCCATCAAAATAATGTCGTCAGCGTATGACAACGTCGTTAATTCCATTGAGTTCGGTCCGAAGTTTACCCCCGGAGCGCCCCAGCTTTTGATGTAATCTTCCAAGTCGGAAAGGTAAAGGTTAAATAGGATCGGGCTGAGTGACTCCCCCTGGGGTAGCCCAACTGTTGAATTTAGTGTAAGCGATTTGTCGTGATCTGCAATCATTTCGAAATTCGTATAAAAATCCCTAATTAGCTCAATAAATGCTGGGCTAACCCCAAGGCGCGCCATCTTCTCGAAAAGTTTCGAATGGGGTACTGAATCAAAGGCCTTGGACAGATCTATAAAGACAGCAAGGAGCCTACCCTTTGGTTTAGCCTGGTATCGTTGTATAAGCATGGTGAAAGTGAGCAGGTGGTCGAGGCAACCCCTCCCTTTTCTAAAGCCCGCCTGCGTCTCCGACAGTATGTTATTTTTGTCCAACCATTTGCTCAGTCGCGATGTAAGTATTGATGTAAAGAGCTTGAGTATATTGTTCACCAAAGAAATGGGCCTAAAGTTGGCCGGGTCCTTCGGGTCCCCCGCTATGTAAATTGGTACTACTCTAGCTTGGGCCCATGTATTGGGGACTCTCTTGTCCTTGACACAACTGTTAAACATTTGTAGTAAAACTTGTCGCAGGGTGGCTGATTGAAGTTTCAAAAACGCATTGGGAATCAAGTCCGGTCCGGGGGACGAATTAACCTTGAGTCGTCCGCATGATACATTCAATTCTTCTAAAGTTATTGGTGAGTCCAAAATGGGGTCCGTTGACATAAGGCCTATATCGGGTGCCAGGTTCAGAGGCATCTCCCTTGGGTCTCGCAGTAACAGAGAAGTGAGATGATTCCACCAGGTCGGTAAATCTAAAGCCTGTCTTGCAGCCGAGGGTTTAAATTTTTTTACCGTGTTCCAAAAAATCTTAGAGTCGGGGGAATGCAGTAGCTCATTTAACGATGTGCCAAAGTATCGCCTCTTTTTTGCGGTACACTCGCCACGGTATGCCTTTCGAGCCGAGGTGAACGCTACTCTGTCCTCATCTGTACCTGAGTTCTTCCAAACCCCTAGTTTCTTTCCCAACTCACGTTTAGAGTCCACCAGGGCCGTGTCGAACCATGGAGGGCATGATTTTCTCAAGTGGTGGGGGGAGATCGAGGTCGGCGTAAAAAGGAAACCGTATTCTGTCAATAAGCTCGTGACTTCATCTTGGTATACTCTAATCTGTTCCGCAAGTGGGTGGCATGACCCAGCCTGGTCCTTCAAGCGAGACTCAACTTCTGGGATCAAAAATTCAAATCCTCCTTCAGGAATTGTTAGCCGCTTTCTGGGTGGGAAATCGGACTGAACCTCAACATAAGCTGCTCTAAAAGAGCCGCAAATGGGGAGGTGGTCCGAGAGAATAGAACTGGCGACTGTGAAATCCTGGCAACACGCCAAAATGTCCGAAGTTACAAACATGTAATCAATCGTGCTGTGGCCTTGATGCCCGACAAAAGTGAAGTGACTGGGAGTATCAGAAGGCCGGGCACCATTCAAAATACACAGGTGAAAGTTCTCCAAGAATTTTAGTACCCTTTTGCCATTCATATTAATAATTGGGTCGAAAGCAACCCCATCATCTATAGATGAAAGTACGACTCCTGAGTTCAGCTTAACTGCCTCATTTGCAATGCGGGCGTTAAAATCTCCCATCATTACGATGCCCGTTTCTTCCGACCCGTGAGCAAATATCACTTCAGATAGTGAGGTTAACATATCATCAAAGTTTTGGGAGGGCAACATGTATACTAATATTAACAGTACAGGGGTATGCATAAGCGGCCATGACATCTTAATCGCTACAAAGTGGGAGTCCGTTTTTAGTAACTGAGGGTCACAAGCAGATTTAACGTATAACGAAAGGCCTCCAGAAGGGCGGCCCATTGTAAATCGCCTCACTGCATGACTGTGAAATAAAGCATATCTGGGGGGTGCAAGCAAAGTTACTATTTCTTTCTGCGCCCAGGTCTCTATGAGCCCCACAACAAGGGGATCGGGCGCTAGTGATACTGCCTCTGCTATCGCCTCCTTCACTCCGCCTGCTATATTCCACGACACTACATAATTTGTTTCTGTTATTGCACCTCTGGAGTGATGTACCGCCGGTGTTGTCGGTGTGGTCAGTTGATGCGGCATGGGGTAACTTGTAGCTACTTCGGGATGACCACGGCTCCCAAATAACACTAATGAACTAATTACACTTGGAACCTCCGACTCGCCGGCAACATTTTCGTGCACCAACTTCACTGTGTCACCTCCACTCCCGTGACCTTGACCGCCAACTCCAGGGTTTTCTAACTGATTAGGGATGACTTGGTCTGGGGAATGGTTGTGGTAAGGGGGGCGAGTTGCACACAGGGGTCGTTGGGGGCTTTGAGAACTTGTTGTGCCCCGATCCACATTTCATTCTAGTGTATCAGGCTGGTTCCGTGAGGTTGTTGGTGACGAATCCACGTCCACGGCCTCCTCCTCCTCCGGTGAAGCGTACCCCGGTCCTCCGCCGTTTCCTTGTCGATCGCCATACTCCTGTCCTGTAGGTTTCTTTTGGGCCGGGAGGTCCAGGGGTAAGCGTGTAGACGCATCCCTCTTGGTAGCTGGATGGTGTGTTACGGGCCCTTGGCCTGGTGGGGCTCCAACTGCTCCTGGTGGTGGCTGGGTAGAGGCATGGCGGTGACCTACACTGCGAGACTCCACGACTCCAGTCTCATCCTCGTTCAGTTGATAGGCAACTCCGTCAATCATCAGCTTATTGATTTTCAGGTGTGCCTTGCAATTCTGGCCTCGAGCGTCGTGAAGGAATGGTAGAAGCTTGCGTCGTAGGTTCCTTGTTGCCGGGGAGAAGTCCTCACTCAAGGTCAGACGTGATGTACGCAGATTCCTGGCGTTGTATAGGACCTCCTGTTTGTCCTTGAACCTCAGGAACTTCACCAGAATGGGGCGCTGCCCTCTTTGACGCCCAACACGATGCGCCCGTTCAATCTCTAATTTGCCCGGGTCGCCCATTAATTTGAACTGCCTTATCACTTCTCGGACCTTGCCCTCCGAGTCCACCCACCTCTCCTCTGCATTTGGATCTTCTTGGATGCCGTAAAACACCAAATTGTCGCGGCGGGTGTGATTCTGCAGGGCCTCCAGCTGGTCCGATAGGGCTTTCACCTGGGACGACGTGTTCTGGAGCTCCCTGGACATTGCGACTTGCCTTTCAGATGTCAACAGCAATTCGGCTTTCACTTCCTGGATGCCTAGGGTCCATTTTGCTTCGAGCTGCTCCGCCACCGATGAAAGTTTGGCTGACAGCCTCCCTTCCATTTCGTTCAGCAGCTCCCGTATCTGGGACAGTGTGGCCATAGTGATAGCGGCCGGAGCGGCAAAAAGCACGTCCTGTTAGCTTGAAGGACGATGCGCGTGTGTGCACGGACCTTTATTTTATACTCATACATACATTGGAACCTTTATACGTAACGCCCGGGTCCATGGGCAGGATGACAGGAGGGTATGTGCAAGGTGCAGTGCAATGTCCTTATGTGGCCATTTTTAGTGAACTCCCCCGGGTGGTTTAGTCTGTAGGAAATACCACCCGAAACGAAGCCAGAGGTGACCCAATGAACTCTGCACGAGATGAAGGGGGTGTCCCCGGGCTGGGATCGAACCCGGGACCTTAACATCCGTGGGCGCATACGTTACCGCAGCACCACTCCGTCTCCCCTCTCTCCTCCAATATGGTCCACAGTCGATAATCCAAAGGCAGGGGTCAAATCTTAAATTCTTTGTCCAAGTGTAAAGTTTGCACTCCAGACTTTCATCTGGAGTACAAATCGTTTTCTTGAAGAGCTTAATTTTTAATTATAGGGTTTAGTCATGTTGGGTTTAGCCTGACCAGTCACCAGAGGATTCATTATACTGGTTGTACGAGATGGCCAGGTGATTGTGCCTATTTTAGGTTTTTTCGTGCCTAAAAATCCGGACTCTACTTATATCACCAGGAAATGCGTCGTGCTTGGCAGCTATGGCACAAAGACGTACAGTATCAGTGCAGTCACTCCAAGGCCACACATATGGTAATTCGTATGCCACCAACACAAAGATGAGGTCAAATCTGAAAAGCCTGTGACCTTTCCCATTGACCCCTAGCATACCAACATTTCACATATTTCTAGGGTGCTTCATATTCATTTGCATAGAGAAGGGAACAAACATACACATATCCATCCAACCCCATAGTCTAGCCCGCCACCGCCACTTTCCGTAGTTTCAGATCCCCCATTCCATCCCGACCGGCAAAAAAGTGACCTACAAAGCCTACAAAAAACGAATATGCAGGGAAACTTCCCACTTTGCATAGTGGTAAATTAAACCCAGCAACTACACAAAAGTCGCGTTTTGGCCCTTTAGAAACGACCAGAGGTCCAGAACACGTTCCTGTTTTCCCCAGCTCTATGAGCGTTTCCGATGTTTGGGCATTGTCAGTAGCCGTGGCTACTTCGCGGACGGTTCCAAAGACTATGGTGGTTATACTGCTAGGATAGGGTGAGTTTTGCATGAAACAACAGGCTGCACGACAGTGCGGCCGTTAGAAAAAAAATCGCGTCTCGAATGAAATCTGAGGTGATTATTATAATGGTGGTGATGTTATCAAACCTTCCACCAGCTTGGATCATGTTAACCTACCCTCTCTCCTTGTATTTTTCAGCTCTAAAAAATGGTTGAGTCATACAACAGACTGGGATATAAGTTAGTTCAGCTCCCCAAAACCTGGATATTTGTCATGGCAAAAAAGGATTTAACCCTTAACCACCAACATGAATCTGCCATACATTGGCTATGACGTGGGGTCTTTAAGGACCCCACGTGGTTTTAATTTTTTTTTTAAATCTGACTTAATAGCACTAAAGCCATTCTTCCCCGCTAAATTTGGCCTGTATTCTCATCTGTATGTGTAAAAAAATCGATCTCCTGTGACCATTAGTTTAGTCATAAGGGACTTGAGACTCTGTTATCGCAGCTTCGTAGCCTTCCAGCTGGATGCCGTAAGTAATGGCTTATAACGTAAAACATTCCCAGCTGCAGGTGCCCCAGTTGGAAAGCAAGATTTTAGTTTCGGGTAATATTTATTGCTGGATAACAACCTTCACACCATGATTCACACTTTATAAAATACAATTTGCTGTGATGCGCTGTGGTGTGTTCTCTAAAAAATTATGTACATTGGCTACGACGTGGGGTATATCTGGACCCCACAGGGACACTTTGCCGCATCAAAGTACTGGTAACTCGTCCAAAAAAAAATCTACTTATGTCAAAATTTTGCATTGGATCGAAGAAAGTATGTCTGAGGAATATAGGACTGCCATTTTTCATTTCATATCAAATTTATTAATCGCGATGGTATTAACTACATTGTGGGGTCCAAAAAGTTAAGGGCTAAAACATTATCAAGGATCCAGACGAATCAGTTGTTGTCTCCCATGTAAATCAATCGAAATCAATCATCTTGAAAATAATCATTGTAGGCTAGGCAGGAATATTTACTTCACCACGCATCTTCCACTCTGAACAGGATGAAAACTTACCCGTCATCTCAGACATCACAGATGTGGCCATTACATCAACACCAGCAAGGCTGAGATGCAGGCTCTCGGTGGAGAGCAAATGCCACTTTCCATGGAAGGCTGACCATAGATTTATGCAATGCACATCTGTAAAATAGAAGCATAAGTCCTGCGGTTGTATAAAACCCACGTGGCGCTCGCCCTCCCACATGCCCACCTGCAGCCTTTGTCCCCGAAGTGTGACCGATACAACCCCCAGTCCCTGGAAATCCACTCCAGGCATTAAATTCCAAACCCCCAAATTACCCTGGGGGTTGGCGACGTTTGCAAAAAAAATAGCTTCAGGTGGGGGCATCAGATCCACCTATCTGCCCCTGCCCGTCCGTGCCCACGTGCCAGTGCCCACCAACGGTTGCCACCAACCAATCTTGCCACCATGCTTGCCACCAACCAATCCACCATACCAGCAACGAGCAAGGAGGCCAGCTTCATGTATTGGATCCATTATGCATTATTTACCTCTCATTTGACTTTACTTCAATTAAAATAAATATGTAACACATATAAACCGGATATATTCTTTAATTTTTAAAGAAATCGGAAGGTCATCCTGATCTCCGCCTACCGATAGCTGTATTCAAGATGGCGTCAATTTTCGAACAGGAGAGTGCTTTTTCTGGGCTGAACCTGATTTCTGGCTAATTCGTTCTGTACAGGCCTGTCGTGTGAGTGCTGCGTGCGGCAGGGGAGCCATGGCTGAAGAACCGGACTACATGTCAGACGATTTTTTGAAGGAGTGGTAAGATCATGCAGCTAGAAACAAGTGGTTTGTGAGAAACTAAAGTGTATAGCTAGTAACCAACAGGTCTGTTACTTTATGGACCGCGTTGTAGTATGAGGGGCAGTGTAATGGCAATACAGGTTAAGCTGATGTAAAAATAAAGCCTTGCATTTTCCAATCTGAGGGTGTACGTGCTACACTGGCCTACTCTATGAACGTCAAGTTATGAGTAGAGACTGCATGAAATATTGGACTTGAACAGGGTTAATTTAATTTTTTTTTGTTACCCCGTGATAGAGCTCGTGGCTCTCTTAGGGGGGAAGGGGAAGTTCCCAAGGGAGGGCGCCATGCAATAGCCATTTCTTACATTCTTTAACACCAGGCCTTTTCTCTTGGCCCCGAGCAATTCTGCTCCGGCATGTGGGGAGAAAAGCGGCAAAAGACCCGGCCAAGCAGAGGTGACGGGGACGGGATTTGAACCCTGGCCTCCCGCTTCGCTGGCCAGCGGCATAACCACTAGACCACCAAGCTGCGGTTATTTTAAATTCAACCAGTGTAATTCTGAAAGTTGCAATCATGCAATTTCAAAGGGTAGGCAGACTGTTTGGGTTTAATACGTGCAAAGGTGCTTTCACAAGCTCAAGATCACCACACTTCCTGAGATGTGACAAAAGTCCCACTGGCTCGCCAACTTGGTGGGCTAATGAGGTGCAAGAATTTACATATCGCCAAGCTAAAAGGTCTCACTCCCCCACACTTGTCTGGGTGGGAAATAGGATTTCCTTCATGCCACCAGGCAGAGCAGCCAATTGCAATGGTAAATTCACCACCAGAAGGCATTATGCACTAAATTTTGTCAATGTTTGGTAATCACTGTGCGACATGAGTTTTGAAGGATTGATGATGTTCCATCGCAGGAATGGATTCGAATCCAACTCTGCGATTGCCAGAAGTATGCAACTGTGGCCAGGTTTTCTTTCATATTTTTGTGCACATATCTGGGGTAACCAGAAGGCCAGGATACTTCAGGGGCTCCAGTGAGCTACTGTAAAGTGGTGTCATATTTGCGATGTCTTTCCTTGTAAATCATCAGACACTTATTAAGAATGTTAGGTATTTAAATTTTAACAACTGTTCAATGTCTGCAAATGCTTTGCATGGGGTGGGGGGAGGGGGGGGGGGACAAATCACTATAATAAGAGGCGTATAAATGTGAGCACACTAAGAATCGACTTTGCTAGCAGAGAATGTGAGAAGTTTTCATTTTATCAAATAGTTCTGAATATTGATTTATAGGAGCATAAGTCCTCACAGCAAATGGTCACTGACTCATGGGGAACAAAGGGTGTGGGGTTCTATTCCACAATTTTTCCCTTACTTGGAAGAAATTACAGTGGAGCGGGTGGTATTAAGATAAGGTGGTGGGTGGGACCTGCCTTATGCCTGGAGTACTGAGAATGCCCTGTATTATAGGCACACATTATTAAATACATTATTAACACATTCTCATAAACCTTTCAGTGTGTCCGACGATGTGAGACCAGGCCTGCTCCATCGCCGTCAGGAGCAGCGTACTCATGACCAATACAAGCATCGCCAAGTGATGAATGAGCTGAACCGCCAGCGCTTCAAACCCCTGCGAATCCTGGAGGCTGAGAGGAGGGAGGAGGGGATGTCCTCTGCCCTTACAAGTGACAACAAAGGGTTTGCCATGCTCACCAAGATGGGCTACAAGCCAGGGGAAGCCATTGGGAAGAAACACGAAGGTCAAGGGGAAGGAAGTTCAAGCAAGCAACCCATACCAGTTGAGGTCAAGTCAGATAGGACCGGATTGGGCCACACGTCAGAGGTCCGCAACAAGCTAAAACAGAAGGAGGATTCACTGAAGAGACTGCTGTCACCTAATGAATACAGGAAGATGAAGAGATTGAAACTGTCCCAGATGGAAGTGGCATCTGATCTCCGGCTGGGTCAGTCTGCATGCCAAACACTGGATATGCGTGAGGTGAGTAAATTTTAAAATAATAGTAACACTATGCAACAAAAATAAACTTATGGCTAATTGAGGCGCTCAGAGGAAGAACGGCATATCCCAACCGGAGTTCGTTGTGAGAAAAGTGGCTTTGTATTTTGCTTTACCATGCAGCTAAAGCTATGGACAAGTTTTACAAGTAGAATATGTGAGCTTAGACAGGTCCCAATTAATTTGGTACTTCAGCACATGAAAGGTAGATGGCAGGAGAGTACAACAGCACTACAAACTCAAAATTGGAGGTTGGTTGGGATATGCCGTTCTTCCTCTGAGCGCCTCAATTTTCATGCAGAGTAGTCAGTATGCATGTAGTGGGAAGGAGAACATTTTATGCAAGTCACCCAGGGCTATGGATTTGTCCAAGCAGGCACAATTCAGCATCATCCCTTTTCCTCGTCAAGGAAGGTACGTCACCAGTGGACATTGTCCATTGGATGCCGAGGGCGTGTGGGAAAGCCTGCTTCAACCACAACACCTTGGTGGACAGATTGGGGCAGAAAACCACTAAGGAAATGTTCTCATGAAAGGTCCTCCATGCACACATGTCTGGACAGAAATTCCCTATACCTTTTGAAGAGTCTTGTGGTTGAAACAGACATTCCTATTCACCTTCTGCATCCAATGGACAATCTCCACTGGTGGAGTTCCTTCCTTGATGAGGAAAAAGGATGATGGCGAGTTGTGCTTGTTTGGACGAATTCATAGCCCTGGGAGACTTGCATAAAATGCTCTCCTGCCCACTATTCATTTATTTTATTTATTTATTTACTTACCCTGATATCAGGGCAGGGCCCTTTTTTGTGGGGGGCATCTCTCGTTATAATACATAGCGCTAATACATAAGGCATAGCAAATTGAGCTGGCTAACGTCTGACGACTACCACTTAACATGTGTTCCTGATATGTCTGGATAACTGCACAGAATGCTCTCCTGCCCACTACATGCATACTGACTACTAACTACTCTGTACATGAAAATTAGCCATGCAAGTGCTCCGCTGACACAAATAGCTCCTGAGATATTGCCTCACTTTATGTTTCATTTGAACACACCATATTATGTTGATTGGGTTTTGACCACTTCCACTTACCGAAAAAATTATCCAAAAAAGGCCAAATTTCCAAAGTTTCGCGATTTTTCACCTCATCACAGTATTTCGCAATGTGGCTGAAACTTCATATGCAGTGTTATGGCATAGGTGTGTACAGCTGTAATTTTTTACAGCAAAATCCGAGATGGTCTAGCAGCATTTCGGCCCACTTGATTGGGAAAAACCTATATTTGAGGATTTTGGTTGACTGCCACTAGGTCAAAAACAAGTCGCAGACAAAATGGTCATTATGAGTGTCCTAAGGAACATGGAAATAGTGATGAATTGCCATTGGCAAATATTGCGTTGTATCAGGGAGCATATACTACATAAGAGGCGCAAACATTCGATTTTTACGTCTCTCTGTTTATAGGGCGTTGCCAAGGCTGGCGGCCATCTTGAAGTGTGTGGTGCGCCAACGAGGTATAAATAGGGTACAGGCAGGCCGTCAAGGTCCGCGGGGGTCCACCATCTTTGATGGTTTTGGCTGCCATGGCAATACACGGCAATAACAATTTACTTACCCATTCCAATATCGAATTCAAATTCGCGCGTGTTCTTGGCG
>JYFJ02006762.1:0-18144 GCA_000934665.2 Catajapyx aquilonaris | reverse complement strand
GCACTCTCCACATGACGATGTCCGAACACGACCAGTTGCCAGGTAACGCCAAAGTCGTTGTTTACACTTGTTATATGCTATTGTGTCCAGCACTGTACCACATGCACCTAGCTGATCGGAAATGATGACTCACCCCCCGGACAAACAAATCACCAAACGGACAGACAGAGAGCCGATTATAGTAGCCTGTAATTATTACCAAGAGCTAATAACTCTCTTGTTATTACAGATAAAAATAGCAACAAATAATTAATAAATAGTATTAAAATAGAAAAAATAGTTTTAAGTAGATAAAATAGTTTTAAGTAGATAAAATAGTTTTAAATATATAAATAGTCTTAAATAGATAAAATAGTTTTAAATAGATAAAATAGTTTTAAATAGATAAATAGTCTTAAATAGATAAAATAGTTTTAAATAGATAAAATAGTTTTAAATAGATAAAATAGTTTTAAATAGTTTTAAATAATTAAAATAGTTAAAATAGTTTTAAATAGTTAAAATAGTTAAAATAGTTTTAAATAGTGAAAATAGTAAAAATAGTTTTAAATAGTTAAAATAGTTTTAAAATACGGCAGTTTTAAAATAGTTTAATATAGTAAATAAATTGTTTTAAAATAGTTTAATGTAGTAAATAAATTGTTTTAAAATAGTTTAATATAGTACATAAATTGCTTTAAAATAGTTTAATATAGTACATAAATTGCTTTAAAATAGTTTAATATGGTAGATAAATTGGTTTAAAATAGTTTAAAATACCGTAGTAAATTGTTTTAAAATAGTTTAAAATACCGTCGTAAATAAATTGTTTTAAAACCAGTAGTTTAAAATACCGTAGTAAATTGTTTTAAAATAGTTTAAAATACCGTAGTAAATTGTTTTAAAATAGTTTAAAATACCATAGTAAATAATTTGTTTTAAAACCAGTAGTTTAAAATACCGTAGTAAATAAATTAAATGGTAAAAAAGGAAATAGTAGGTTTCTTAACATAAATATTGGGCCATACACACAGCCGACCGCCATTTTGTGTCCATTCTTTTAAAACACGAATTGTTTTCAACCGTCCTTTGTTGCCACGTCGCATTGTTGGCCTACTTTTTCCGACATGACAGATCCTTAACCGTGATAGGTGATCGGTTTAAAATATTATGACGGCTACACGCGAACCTTCATTCGTGCTTTTAACCTCTTTTTATTTACCTTTTCTTTTCTTTCTCAGCCAATCACCTTTGTTTGCTCAACCCAGTTTCGTGATTTGGATTCAAGCTTATCTAACCCTTTCAGCCGAAAAAGAATAGCCGGCTAAAACGTACTGCACGAAATAGCAAAAAGATTGTTAGCAAGCTGCTTATTATGTAACAGTTACCTTTAGCTACTTTTGAATTAGCTTCTAATGATAGGATGAATTTATTTGAGACACATTTTAATTTTTGCAAATAACTCGTTGCAATTTACGACATAAATATTTTCTAAGCTGCTTATTACAAAGCTACTTGATGCTATATAGCTACTAACATCATGCTAAGTTAAGCATAACCCGTATGAAGGAATGATACTCATATAGCAGGTATTCCAAAAGTAACTGCTTTATATTAAGCAGCTCTACTGATATATTAGCTACTAATCGTGCTGTTCAAACACTGCATGAATTTACATTGTCAGTTAATATTTGGGAGCTCGTACAATTATACTATATCAACTACGAGTTACTGCTGTACAAAAGCAGCTTATCTACCAATATTGGGTTGAGCCATGTGAAATATAGCTTCACAACAACCTAGATATTTATAGCTAGACATATAGTGCAAGTCACTGCTATGTTTAGTTGCTATATTAGCTATTAATATCAAGTTGAAACAGCTGGAAACCCCCCAAAACCAGCTTCGCAACCAACGTCCTTGACACTTACAGCTATGTTGTAGCTCTTTTGGAAGTTACTGCTGTTTAACAAGCAGCTACATTAGCTACTAATGTCAGGTTCAGACCGTCCAAAATAATATTACCCCAGAAAATAACTGCAGCAAACGACCATGACAGATAGCTACCGGTACATGTTATAGATACCTCCTACAAGCCACTGGTATATACAGGGTGGTCCAAGTTCAAGTGTCGTTTTATAACGGCGATTCTTAGCAGTGATTTTGCGATGACGTAGCAGCGACGCGTAAAATGTCCCACTTCGGCGCATCTTCGGCGCCATCGAAGTGGGCAATTTTACACGTCGCTGCTACGTCATCGTTAAGCGCTTCTATTAATCGCCGTTATAAAACAACACTTGAACTTGGACCATCCTGTATAAGCAGCTATATTAGCTAGTAATATCAGGTTTGAGGCCGTCCAAATATTTCCACCGAAAATGACTTTTCAACAAACGACCACCTACAGTTATGTTATAGCTACCCTTTGCAAATAACTGCTGCATAAAAGCAGCTATATTAGCTACTAATAGCAGGTATAAATAGTCGTAACCCCCCCCCCAAAAAACAAACCAACTTCGCAATAACAAACGTCACTGGCACATATATGTTAATGATAATATATGTTAATAATTATAGCTATACAGGGTGGTCGAAGTTCAAGTGTCGTCTTATAACGGCGATTAATAGCAGTGATTTTGCGATGACGTAGCAGCGACGCGTAAAATGTCCCACTTCGGCGCATCTTCGGCGCCATCGAAGTGGGCAATTTTACACGTCGCTGCTACGTCATCGTTAAGCGCTTCTATTAATCGCCGTTATAAAACGACACTTGAACTTGAACCACCCTGTATATGTTATAGCTATCTTGCAACTAGCTACATTAGCTACTCATATCAGGTTGAAACAGTCGGATACCCCCCCCCCCCNCGCAACAAACGGGCAGTACCCCATTCCTATAATTCCAACTCTAGACACGTGATGGAAGCGCCTCATTCCGACCCAACATGTAAGCTTCCTCTTTATGTCCGGGATAGTACCTGCTCCATTAAACCCTCCCTCCCTGGATCAGAGGTTATACCGGCCATGAACGTCCCCCCCCTTTTTTTTTAAAAAAAATAAAAAGTTCTCTTCGTCCAAATCCGGACTGATGTAGTGCCGAGACATCCGGACAAAATAACCCGTCGAGAGGGCGCCACCTGACTTTTTATTTCATACCCCCCCTTTATAGTAACCCATTTTTTTTGTCTTCTTCTCAGCTGCGATTCAGAATATGAGAAAGAGCGGAGGTCAGAGAGGCGGAAAATCTTTTGGGTGATACGCTCCTTACGTGAGGAGACTCTGGAATTGCGGTTCCGGAAATGAATCCGGGGGATAAAACCCTCCGCCATTTTTTTTTGTTTTAACTCCAATTCGCCTCTTTTTTTGGGTGGGGATCAGGATCCCTGGTGTTTGGAATGGGTGCAGGAAATTTGGAGGAAAATTACGGTCTGAAGTTAGATATGTTCATTAGGCGGGACAAATTGGACGGAAAAAAACATTTGGAGGTTCAGGTCCAACATAGGTCGCCTATGTGCATACCAAAATTTGCGTGTGTACGAACATACCGTTACTATTAAATAAATAAAGTGGATAATAATAATAGTTAGAATCTGATATAGAATTGGCTTTGTGCCTCTGTCCATGCTGAGGCATCAGTGGTTTGTATATAGAGAGGAATGGCCTGTGTGAGGGACATGGTATTACGTCCGGGGCAGTGCTGCCATGTTTTGGCAAGGGCTTCACTCGTAAATGTGTAATAGATAAATAAATAATATGCATAAATAATTAATAAGCAAATAAAATGCATAACATGCATAAAATAAATCAAAATTAAATGAATGAGATGAACGAGAAAATAACAAAATTATTAAATAACTAGGGAAAAAATGTCAGTATTGTTGCAGTAACCTACATTACTTAAATGTAACAAAATAAATTTGCAGAATATAGTCAAAATAAATATGTAAAATAAATTAAAAATAAATATTCAGAATAGAGTAAAAATAAACATGGAGAATAAAGTCAAAATAAACTGAATCGAATAAACAATCTTAAGAAAACAAATTACTGAATAAGTAACCTGCATAAAATTAGAATCCAATGATATACATCAAAGTGTGTGAAATTTAATTTAGTACGTAAAATCAATAATATAAATAAATATGCAATCAATCATTAAACATCATGCTACATGTGGCATTGACATTGCACAATCGTGAGTATGACACTAGATTTATTATACTTTGGTGGTGTCCCCAATCGATAATTATCTGGACATATTCGTCGTGTCGGTGCCAATTACGCGAAAAAGACGAGTCTAATTATAGTGTCAGAAGGAACGAACCGCGACATGCCTTCATTTTAGATGCCGTTTTTTTGGTTGCGAATTCTCCCACCGACCCGATTGCGAATTCTGGAAATGTCGCAAAGAAAGAAAAAACGCTTCATTAAAACCAACTGCCCCCATGCGTTTATCATCGCGAATTATTTTTTAGCGAATCATGTCACCTGTTATCTAAGGCAGCTTGCTAAAGTTTGCACTTCTTGAAGTGCTGGCGTCTGCTTCTAGTTCGTTTTAAAGGGCATGGTTCAAGGAGTGTGACTCTAGCAAGTATTTTGGTGTGAAAATTATTCGAATCGAAATGTAACTGATTATTATTGAATATTTACAGACTATATATTTATTCATATTTTATTTCATAGGGGACGAAAGTGACATTAGGAGATATCCTGTTTAATTATTAATTTCTTTATTAGTTAACTTTTACTAGAATTTATTTTATCAGTTATATCGACTTGTGTATGATTAGTTGTTGGTTATTTTTATTAGTCATTAGTCAGTTATAAGTTATTAGTGAGTTGTCAGTTATTATTTATTTAATAGTCATGATTTCCATACCGATTATTTATTTAGTTATTACTTATATAATCCATTAATTTTACAGTTATTAGTTATAATTATTTTTACATGTTAATTTTAGTTATTAGTTATAATTTTACATATTAATTTTAGCTATTAGTTATAATTTTACATATTAATTTTAGCTATTAGTTATAATTTTTACATATTAATTTCAGCTATTAGTTATAATTTTTACATATTAATTTCAGCTATTAGTTATAATTTTTACATATTAATTTATAGTAATTAGTTACAGAGCTAATGGTATAATAAATACCTAATAAGCTAACTAACAATTACCAGTTTTATTTAAGTTATATTATTGTTTGTTATTTTATGAGTTATTATTAATAATATTGATTGAATTTAATACATGGATCTTATGCTTACTATTGGCCTTTGCGGTAATAATCTGGGGGAAGTTCATAGCACTTGGGGATAATAAAGTTACCATTGTTTGCGAATTAAACGATACTGATAATATGATATTAGATAACTGACCGACGATATGATAGTACGGTGCATGTGTGAGAAGTGCAAATTTACTTGATTTTTTTATTGGGAACAGAGACTGAAGTGTTCACCCCAGCCATCAGTTTCGTTAGAAGCAACAATGCGACGCGAATATGATTTAGATGACGTGACTAATTGTGACTTCCTTGCAATTGTGTACCGTTCGCTGCGGCGTCTTGATTGTTGCTGGCTGTATATGATGTCAGCACGCTTGCAATCTTGTTAATAGCTGGAGTTCGATACCCAATCTAGAGATTATCGATAGTATATTATAAATATTGTAGTCTATATCGACTTTCGACACCAATTTTACTATCAGCTAACATCGACAAAGAAGGCCTGTTAGGATACCCCAGCGTTAGCCCTGAATATGGATACCTGCGTAGATATCTATCGCCGGTTGATACCAATATATCAAGTGTGACAAATCGATACCTTTACAAATAGTATATTCGAAACCTAAGCTTTGATGTGGCACATCGATTGTGTCTGCACGTCTACCGCCAGTCAATACCAATATATCGAAATTTATCTATAAATTATTATCGATAGTATTTTCGACGATACAAATATTATCTCGGATTGATATCCATCAATAGAAAAACATCGATACTGACCTCGTCGTAGATGAAGTGGTCCACCTCTTCCAGCGGCTTCCCATAAAGCTTCCTAGGGAATGGCTCGTACTTATCCGGTAGTTCGTCCCCATCCTCGATAGCCCTCTTCTTTTTGGGCAAGAAACCATAGCTGCGCACAATACTAGCCGTCCTCTCCTCGAGCTTTTGCAACGAGTCGCGGGTGAACGGTGTGAAGGAGGAGCTACTACCTTCTTCTCGAAAAGCTCGGAAGGACATACCATGCATCCTCCTCCGGAGACTATCGCCATTTTGACTCGAACCGTCCATGGTAATGGTAATGATAGTAGGAGGAAAAGGTTGACCACCACCACCACCACCGCCACCTCAGACAATAGCCACGTAGCACCCGCGCACATGCACTCTCACTGCCACTATGGGATATTCCTCACTCGCGGCCGCTACCCACTGGGCTGACCCATTTGACCGGGAGGTGACCTCTGCAGCAGGGTCGTCTGCGGCAGCGGCGGCCTCCCGGGGTACTTGAGGTTGGACGACTGGTTAGCAGGTGGCGCGACGCTGGCACGACGGCCGAGGTACGCCTCATTCTTGCATCTGTGAGGAAATAAAGATGTGAAGGTGGTTATATGAAGGAGCGATATCAGTCAGATGGCAGCACTGTACATGTAGTACCACATCCCTCAGATATGTGGCTCTGTCACTCACAAAGTCGTGCATGCATCCTGATGACCCCTGGACAAACAGAGGCACAAACTGATGTCAATCTCTACATACAAAGTAGACAGTTTGTCCTGGTCTTGAAGCAACCCTTCGCACAGGCCGCACGGTTAGCAGGTGTGTTGCTTCAAGACCAGGATAAAGTGGCCAAAACTTATTGAGACAAATTACTGTACATATGTAGGCTATGTAACGGCTACCTAACCCACTTTCAACTACTGAGAGTACTGAAACTTGGAAAACCGATGTCCGTTATTTCGGAAAAAGTACGAAAACAGCACTTTTTGTGTCAAAATACACAAAATTTAGGATTTTTGTACTTAGCACAGGTTTTACAATATGCTCTCATTTATCGATGCCCGTGCGAAGAACGGGTTCCCTGCTAGTTCTATGACACTCACACTATCAAACCTGAATGATTGGTACAGGAACTTTCCAAACGCGCACTTGCACTTTTTGTATTATCCAATATGTTACATCCACAAATGTTACGAAACTTCACAAGCGATGCAACAGGTCAATCACGGATCCAAAATGGCTGCTCGATTTTTTTGGGGAAGAGGACACAGAGAGCAACGAATGTCGTAACTCCGACTGCACCAAACGCCGGAAGTGTACTGACTGGCAAAATACCACTTCGCAAACAGTGGGTGTCAAATTTGCACTACCGTTTTCGCCAAACGAGCCAGGTTTTATTTCACAACCAGTTTTTATTGCGCTTGGGAGGGTAGAACTTGATGTGCCCTCCAAAAAACCTAAATTTACTACAGTAATAGCTTCAGAACAATGGCTTATTTATGACTTTAAGCTTAATATGTAGTTAGCTGCGGAATCAAAAAAAAATATATATCTATACGTACCGTAAGCTTCCAAATCCAAAATTTGTCTGGACAATAATAAACTCAACACGCAACAACTATACATGTATTTGAATGCCGGCCAAAAAGGTTCAAATAATGTCTGGCCATCTTTCAAAAAAATTATTTTGCGAAAAAAAAAGTTGGTAAAAATTTGGCAACAGGCGGTCGAAACAATGGCTGGAAAGTCATAAGGAAGTGCAAGGCAGGAAACGGCCAAATTTTTATTCAGCCAATAGCATTTTTCTAAGAAGCGATCGGTCACGATCATGGTGCTCAATATATATGCGAATAATTTTTTTTCGCGAAAATTATCTTGGGCGAATCATAAATCAAAGTTTTGTTGCGAAACAAGTGAAATATTATTACAGCCAATGCTTCATGGTCTTGACAGTTACAGACGGTTTTATAGGATTCCGGCCTGGTATACAGGCTGTAAAACTATCTGGCCGGAAATGAGATTTCGCAAAGTAGTTAATGGCATTTACGACTTTATTTCACTTGAATTAAACGCCAATTGTGTCTTACTTTCAATGAGTTATTCAGCCATATTCAGCAATATTATGTGAGGTCCCATTGAAAAAAAGTAGCGATATTTTTTGCAGCAATAACAGCTAACTGTTGCTTGCAAATTTGTACGTTATCATGCCATAAAAAGTAGTTGTTTTCTCGCAATTGGTTAAATTTTTTAATGAACTTCATGGTAAAGTTTAAAGACAATATCAATATTTAGAACTAAATGTGAAACATTGTCAAATATAATTATAGAAGGTTGAAAATCGCGATATGTAACAGCATTTTCCAGTCATAAAAATTAACAGTTAAAAACAATAGCACTAAAGTGTTAGAAAAATAGCTTAAGATTTTTAACAGTTGATAAGTATTTAATAATAATAGTTCCAAAATGTTTCAATAAGCCTTTTATGAACATTATCAATAAAAAATCACTATAGGCCTACAACTGGTAAAATATTTTAATTTGTCAAAACTAGAAATAAATTGATTATTATTTTTAAACAGTTCAATTATATAAGAATGATAGCATTAAAAAAATTATATACGACATATGGTTATCAGCATCAATCTTTTGGTTAAGTTTCGTTCAAAAATATTTTCTCATAGCTTGAAACAATTTTTTGCAAATATAAAAAATTGTTTCAAGCTATTAGAAAATAGTTATTTGTACGTTATTAATTATTAATAACGTACAAATAACTATGAGAGATCATGCGATTTTTGTGCTATATACAGTATCAATAGTTCATATTTCATACTATCCTCGATTCTCATAGTCTCCTATCAGATTGGGCATATCCATCGTTGACACAAGCACGTGATTTGGCAAGTCTTTTTTGGCACTACTTTATCCGCCAAGTCAATTTCCAGCCACGTGTACTCTAGCTAGCAGAAAACCCGCTAATGGCTTTTCTGCTGGGCAAACTTTGCCCCCGGCCAACCCGACACTGTCCTCACTTCCATCCTGACACTTGACGCCAGGGCGATTGCAGTAGTTGCGTATCAGATCTTGCCACACGCAATCGATGTGTTTGGCCAGAATGAGCGAAACTGGGAGGTAGAGTCGGCCTTGATCTTGCTAAGGGTTGGCACGCATTGTGGACATGTTAATCTAGAGAGGTACAACATAATTCACGGTCCTTATCGATAGTATCATCTGGAAGATTGTATGTCTGGGCATGTACCGACACTGGCTGGAAGCCAAATCATAAGAATTGTTTATAAGCAAGAGTTGTTTTTAAAGCAGATTGTCATCATGTTGTAGTGAGTGATGGTATCGACTTACTATTGTCCAACTAAATCCTAGCTTCACCCTCCATACTGTTTGGCGCATGGTCAAAATGTAACCTGGCTTTATTACGCTGTCGTTGTAGTAGTTAAAATACGATAACAATTTATGCAGTAATATTTAAAAATAATTGAAAATAGTTAGTGCCACTTTTCACCAATTTAGAGATAATTTTCCATTTGTTTATTAACATTTCTAGAATTATGGCAGATAATGATTCACCAAGAGTTTTGACGAAACTTTTAATGTCATGAGACACAACATAATATTCATGATGATTTTTTCCCCCGATAGTATCATGGCGAAATCAGCTTCTTTTAGCACCCTCAGCCAAGCCATATTTCTACCTAAATCTTGGAGACTTTCGTCGGCGCCATAATATTTATCAGCGGTTTCAGAGTTGAATGAATTTCATGCCTTTTTCTTCAGCTCAAAAAAGCACGTCTCACACTCTGTCCTTCGCTCGCCGCGAGTGAAAAAAAAAGTGGGAAAAAGCTGGCAGTAAATCCCATCCTATCTCTACCCCGTCTCTTTTCTGAAACAGGTTTTTACTGCGTCATGAAGTCGGAATTTAATCCCACGAGGATTTTCCATCCCCATTATTCCCCGGGAAACATTTTTTTGAGAGAGATTTTCGATGGTATTCTCCAAACTATTTCCGAAGATTTTCGCCTGGAAAGATTTCGCGTGAAATTATCGATAGTTACCTCCATTTTTGAGTATTTTCTCCTGGAAAGTTTTCTCGGGAAATTTCAAANCCCCCCCCCCCACCAAAAAAAAGTTCGCCATTATCGATGGTGTCCTTCAACTCTGCCAAAATTTTCACCCTTTAAATATTTTTTGATATATTTTCGATGATATCCTACAATTGCAGTATTTCCGAGAATTTTTCCGAGAAGTTATTTTGGAGGTTTTCAATAGTTTCCTCGAGTTTCCTCCAATAGTTTCCGAATTATTTCCCTTGATTTATTTGCAATAAATTATTATCGATGGTATGAGCCATGATTTTTCTGCTGTAGAAAGGTTTCCTTTGAATTTTGTTTGTTATTAAATTAACGATGGTATCTTTCAACTACCTGTCATAATTTTTACATTGAATTTTTCTTGAGGAAGATGTTCTGAATAGTAGATTTTTAATAGTTTCCTCTCACTATTTGAGAGTTATTTCCCTTGAATTTTTTATCATAAATTGTTGTCGATAGTATCGTCCAACTATCTGCCATGACTTTTCTACTGCAAACGTTTTTGCTAAATATTTTCAATTGTATCACCAATTTCCTAAGATTTTTCTTGAATTTTGTTTGCTATTAAGTTATCGATGGTATCCTTCAACTATCGCCATGATTTATATACTTGAATTATTATTTTTTGCGAGTCGCATTTTCCAAATATTTGAACAACTTTTCTCAACATTTGACGTATGATGAAGCGTGCGAAATTTTCGCACAGTTTAATACCACTCCAGCTGTGCATTGACTCTAGCAAATTGCTCACCTTGCGAGAAGTCTTGTCGAATCTCAGCGTGTGTGAAGCCACATGCCGGTGTCGTTTGCATCTTCAGAAGCGGAAGAGTGACGCAACCCGCTGGTCATGTCCCTCTTCAGCTCTAGCTATAAAATAATAAAAAAAGCGATAGATATTATAGCCATATGTCATAAGTCCATTCAGATGATTGTTAAGACTCTTAAACACAATATTTTCCATCCAGCTTTAGAAGGGGTGGGTAACATCCGCTCCTAAAATAAACAGCCGTGTAATTAGAAACACGGCAGGCTTTTTCCAAGTTACACAGCAACTTGGTAGGGCTCTAAATTATTCTTTCTGCAACAGTAATGGCGTAGGACTTTCGCGTTTTTTTCGAGCCCGCTCCAGCTCTTTAGTAGCCTGAATGAAGTCTCTAGGAAGTTAACCAGCTGGTCTGCTAGACTGCATATTGATTGGAGGTTTAGAAGCGGTTGTAAAAAAAATAACGGAGGTTTTTGCAGAACGTGGGAGTGCGATTTTTTTGCGAATTTGTCGCCGATATATTGAGAATTTTTCGTAAGTAATTGCTAATTTTCAATTTATTTTATTTATGTGATATTTCTCGCTAATAAAACGGTGCGGTACATTCGCATTGCACAAAATGGACTAAAAATGGCGTCCTCCACCTGTAAGATGTAAGCCAACCCTGCCTGTTATGTATTGGAAATGGTTCCATCATAGTTAGCCCGATGCAAATTCGTTCGACGGGAATGCGAATTTTTCACTAATATGCTATTGAGAATTTTTTTGTAACTGTATAACAGTATACAGGGGGTCTCAACTTTTTTGTCCGAACAGTTATCAGAAAATTGCACGTAGCTGCTACTTTGTAAGCAGTGATTTGTCGGAGGAATGTGGAAAAAGAGGGCCACACATACGTCCCATATGGCATGTGTGACCCTCTTTTTTCCATGCTTGACCTTCAATTTTCAGCGAGCCATCAGCGGTATGCCACTTCAAAATACGATTCGCAGGGAAATTCCACATTCCTCCGAAAAAATCACAGTTTGCAAATCACTGTTTACAAAAGTAGCAGCTACATGCAATTTCCGGATAACTACTGTTCGGACGAAAAAGTTGAAACACCCTGTATAAGCTAGTTTATTTGATACTTTTTCGAGAGAAAAAGGCTTATAAAACGGCTTTGTCTGTCTGTGGACAGGTATCAGACAGACAGACAGACACTTTTTCCAATTGTCGGCGGGTTCACTCGATCTACCCCTTCCCCCTGGCTGCCCTCACTGACCCTTTCCCCCACCACCTCTTACCCCTGACCTCCCAGTCCCCCCACCGCCCCCTCCCCCAGATCACCCTTGCCTCTTCCTACCCCCTGATACTTGTCCACAGACGGACGGACCGACAGAGCCGTGCTATAAGACTTTTTCCGATGGATGAAAGAAGGTCTAACAGATGAGTTTGCCATTATAGATTTTTTAAATTGGAAAGGGCAGTCTGATGGTAGGGGAGGGATGGGAAAGGGTAAGTATACTTTTGGCCGAAAATGAGTTATGGGTGGTATGAAAAAGTCTACTATAATCACGCTCACGTGATTTTCCAATCATGTATAATTTATTTTATTTGTGCAATTTTGTACTTTTTGCTGCGTAAAACGGTGTAGTACACTCACATAGCACAACATGGACTAACAATGGCGTCCCCATCTCAGAGGTGTAAGCCAACCCCTGCCTGTTATGCGTTGGAAATAATTCCAACTTTTCATCCTGGACAACAGGCAACCCTTCAGGCAAGGGTGGCTGAAGGGTTGCCTGGTGTCCAGGATGAGCATTGTGGGTCGTCCATACTCCACCAGATGCCAACAACCGAATTTGTTACAATGTTTCTTGTGCCATTTTTTTTTTAAATATATGATCTTGATTGGTCACGCTTCCTGCTGGACTTGTCAGGTATAAATACCTTTGCGCACTAATTTGTCATCTGGGCGAAATTTTTAACATAGTCTGGAACCTTTGCCTTATCTATCCATTCCGTGCGAAACGAACATGGCAGCAACCTACACCCCCCCCCTTCCCAAGATTATTGGCTCTAACTCATTCCCTCCCCTTGTACTATTCATGGTTCAAACTATCCCCCACCAACCCCCACCGTCATAGCATGTCACCCAAAAGTTGGAGCTCACGTTGAGCAGATCGACGACAGGGATTGTCCATTAAAGGCTCGCACAGCTTGAGGCTTCCTAGCAAGCCCTTTTTTTGGCAAAAATGTTTCGCACTGACATGGAAATATTTTTTGTGAGCTTTTGTAGGCCTGAAATTTTTTTTTAGCTGACGTTAAATGGGTCATGGCATATGTCGGATTTTTTTTATTCATTACAGCTAGACAGTGTTAATATGAAAAAATTTTGCAGAAAATTCGCACTGACTGATCGTTTCAATTAAAGTGTTGTCAAAAGTTGAATATTTCATTTTTTGAGCTCAAATTTTTGGCACCGACAAACCCCTTCCCCTTTGTTGTTTAACTTGACTTTTTGCCACGGTTATTATACTACGTCACTTTGCTCGCGAAATGGAATTTTGCAAGTCGCCTTGAAACTAGGAGAGCTGAGGGAATAGACGGTTAGGATCTTAGCCAAGCGAAATCTGCATGAAAAGCAGAGCCAAGTTATTTCCGGATGAAGGACCTCGCTATGCATATGGGCTAATTAGCACAAAACTGGCTCTGCTGGGACGGACTAAAAATGTACGAAAAGTCGACACTACCAGCCGATACGACGCCTCTAAAACTAGGTTTAATTGGGGCCGATCCAGCAATGTTTTTCTCGCTGTAAAACACGTAATATGTTCGTGTGGTTGCCCGCAGATGGCGGCACAAGTTGGGTGACGTCAGCTTCCCTCTCAAAAATTAGGTTAGATTATGTTTGGTTAAGGAGAGATAAGGGTTAAGAAAGTTAAGGGGTAGGAAAGTTGAGGGGTAGGAAAGTTGAGGGGTAGGAAAGTTAAGTGTGAGGAAAGTTAAGGGGTAGGAAAGTTAAGTGTGAGGAAAGTTAAGGGCTAGGAAAGTTAACCCCTTCGGCCCCAGATCGGCCCGAACCACACAGTTTTTGGCTTACGCGTACTCCGAAGATACGGACAAGATATTTTGCAAATAATAGCAGCTATACTTACGAGATCTGGGAAAACCCTATGAATGTGTCTGGAACCATTTTACTCGTCTAGAAGTCCCTAAATTAATTTCCAAAAAAGGGCTATAATAACTCGAAATTGGACTACTGCCGCCCAACTTGTAGGCTGATTTTATTATGAAATGCGTGAAAATATGCGGAATAACAACCATGAGAACCATGCCAGACGAATTTTCTGAAATCGTCGTACTTTGCGAGAAATAAATTAATATTTATTTGCGGCTTTCTAGCACTGAGGAAAACTCCTAAATGAGTATGAGATGAATTTTCTGAAATCGTCGTACTTCATGAGAAACACATAAATTTGGGAGTTTTCCGAAGTTTTCCGAAGTGCCAGAAAGCCTCAAATAAGTATTAATTTATTTCTCGCAAAGGACGACGATTTCAGCAAATTCCTCTGGTATGGTTCTCAAAGTAGTTATTCCGCATATTTTCACGCATTTCATAATTAAATAAACCTAAAAGTTGGGCGGCAGTAGTCCAATTTTGAGTTATTATAGCCCTTTTTTGGAAATTAATTTAGGGACTTCTAGACGAGTAAAATGGTTCCAGACACATTCATAGGGTTTTCCCAGATCTCGTAAGTATAGCTGTTATTATTTGCAAAATATCTTGTCCGTATCTTCGGAGTACGCGTAAGCCAAAAACTGTGTGGTTCGGGCCGATCTGGGGCCGAAGGGGTTAAGGGCTAGGAAAGTTAAGGGTGAGGAAAGTTAAGGGCTACGAAAGTTAAGTGTGAGAAAAGTTAAGGGCGAGGAAAGTTAAGGGTGAGGAAAGTTAAGGGCTAGGAAAGATAAGGGTTAGGAAAGATAAGGGTTAGGAAAGTTAAGAGTTAGGAAAGTTAAGGGTGAGAAAAGTTAAGGGTGAGAAAAGTTAAGGGCTAGAAAAGTTAAGGGTGAAGAAAGTGAAGGGTGAGGAAAGTGAATGGCGAGGAAAGTGAATGGTAGGGAAAGTTACGGGTAAGGATACCGTAGGTGAAATTAGGTTAGAGATAAGCTGGGGTTAGGTTATGGTTAGGTTACGTTACGTTGGAATAAGTTGGGCTAGGTTAGGCTACTTTAGTGGAATTTGAGCCCATCATGACGTCTCATTTGTATCTCTTCAATCCCTGAGGGGAAAAGGGGATTGCTGGAATTTCTGAGAACATCTTCAAGACATCGTTTATCAAGAAGAAGTGCTTCTTTCAAAATGCTTTCCAGGAGTTTTAAAGGCTTGTCAGTTATTTCCTGGGGAACTTTTTTTTTTGCCCTTCAATCTTTCTTTCTTTGGCCATTGAGGACTGGAGTGAGTGAGATGAATTGAAAGAAGAAGTACTTGTGCCTTTTTTTAAAGAAAAAAGTTGGGTTTTTTAGAGTTCGCTTTGAAAACATGCCGAATCTTTAAATAAACCTTTTTATTACAATTGAAGAATTCTTAAGGAATTTGTTTGCAAATACCTTGTATGAAATATTCGACAAAATAATCATGAATATTCCATTTGGTCCACTCACAATTTTTATATAATAACGTATAGCTTGTTATAGAAATCAATATTTTAAACTATTTTAACACCCCACTCGTGGTGACACAAATGTTTAAATTCGGGAAGAAACGTATCGTGGTCCTGTTAATTTCGCAGATTTTGTTTCACATGACTATTTAATCCCATGAATTAGTCTAAATGGATGGTTCATTACCGCCTGTAGCAGTAACGATCGCTGATTAGCGTACAAATTGCATTGTTGCAAATTAAATGGCCGGTGTGGAGTTTCCGCAGGTGAGTGACCAGTCCAAGCCAAGCTATCGGTTTATTGTTTACGATCGCGCGAATTGTGGCCATCGTATGTTGCGAAAAACTATACGCAACCTGAAATTAGTCGCAATTTTGTTTGCGGTTTTGATGGCTGATAGATGCATAAATGGCTAAATGAATGACTCGAAAGCGGGGAGGGAATGGGGAGGGTTCGTCAGGCACTTTTAATAATGCAAATTGCAAACCCATTATGACGCTGATGCATCCAATCACGTAGAGTTACGCAGTGTAATGAAAACAGCTTGTAACTTGTAATTTGTTTTTGCATTTTCTCCATATCAGTGTGGACACAATATGACTTCGGGACTATGAAACGTCACCATATGTTTCTATTGTGTTACTTTTATAGGCCAACTTGTGCAATAACCTCGTGATACTTATATCGAAAAAGATTTATCCAGTGAATATAATTATACTCTAATTGCATTTAAAAGCATACTGTACAATCATGTATATTTGATACTGTACATACGGAACCTGAATTAAAATAAATTTAAATGGAAATTTAAAAAATAAAGCATACATAAAAATAAAGAAAATAACCCTAATTAGTGAAGCAAAATGAATACAAATAAATGTAAGGAAATATACATGAGGAAAAAATAACTATGAGAGAAAATAAGGCATTAACAGTTAATAAGATAATAAAAATGAAATAAATTAAATCACCATGATTTATTTCGATTACTTTTTGTTATTTTGTTTACTTAATACCCGTCTTTCACATATTGTAATAATTCAAGGAAAACCAACGCAATATCGAAAATCGAAATTCTATATCTGCAACATTGTTTCCCACACATTTTCTATGAACTTGAACTCTCTTGGACTACATATCGATACATCACTATAACTAACTATAACGTACAGTACTATCTCCTTTAATACCCGCACTGTTAATTCGATTTCAATTTAGAAATTGTCATAGTATTGTCTATTATTCCCGTTCAATATTCATACACGACTTTTTCTCTCGGCTACTTTTTTTTTACCATTATCTCATTGCTTCTACCATTTAACTGATCTATTCTCACGCGCCTATCATTACCCATTTGCATTAATATCCCTCCCTTCTGTTATCTCAATCCCTGCAGACACGACTAAAAAGTTTCATAGCCAGAAAATCATACGGCATCTCTCTCCATGCATTTTGCATATAGACCACCTATCGAAACGACCCTCTCTTTTTTCATTTACGAGCTCCATTTTAATTACGCTTCCAATGGAACACCATTAGGGAAATGTCCCAAAAAACTAGAGGGGGGGTCCTTTGTCTGCTCATCCTTGCGAGGAATGCAAAAGGCGAAGATTTACTGCCGGGTTTTTTGGAGGGGACCTTCTCTAGAAACTTTCGTCATAGTCATCTAGAAGCGACATTCCAGACCGAATAAAAAGTCGTTCGCAGGCATTATCTCTAGGAAGGGTCGTAAAAGTTCATCGCCAGATGACCACGAGGTCAAGCTTGCATCCCATTGGCAAGGGCAAAATGGGAAGAACCAATTTTCTATATGGGAGAGGAAATTTTTTTGGAGAAATCCGGTTGGCTGAAAGGATATTTTTTTATGCTTCCGAATAGATCGTGAAAGGAGGTAATGGAAGGTTCTCCTTTTTTTTGGGAAGGAGAAAGAACTTGGTGCACTCAGAAGACCCGATTTTTGTTCTGCATTTAATTTCCTCGTGATATCGATTTCGGGTTCTCGAAATCTGCTCTAAAAATGTAAGGAACATCTCAGCATAAAGAGGCCAAGTGATAGTAAAAAAAAGTGCTTTTTATGTTGGGTACTGACATTGCAATGACATTATGTGGGCAAAATTTTACCATAACATTACATGAAATAATAAGTGAGTCATTATTATTACCAGATAATTATTAATACAATGCAAAAAATAAAATTCAAGTTGACTCAGTAAGGTCAACACAATTTCATTTAAAAATCGACCATAAATAATCATAAAGAACGACATACATTATAACGCCATTTTGGGTGCAGATATCCAATATTACGCACAATATAATTTTATCAATGAGCAATTATTAAGAACTAACAACTAGTACATATAAAGAGCAATAAAATTAATATCAATAAGAAAGTAAAAATTCATAAGAATGAAAGAATTTTATAGAGGTGTTGTTTTTGACTAATAGTGATTGCACATTATCGCAAATAATAGTTAAAAGTCCACTTCTTTAATGATTATAATCAGCAGAAAAATGTACGTCCTTAATATTTAAAAACAACACCTCCATAAAAATTCATATTCTCAAATTCTTATAAATTTCTACTTTCTTATCGATATTATTAATTTGATTTTTCTTTATATTTCTTTATATTTCTTTATA
>KZ539587.1:0-17174 GCA_000934665.2 Catajapyx aquilonaris | reverse complement strand
CCCCCCCCCCCCAAAGCGTTGCGTAATTTATGGATGGCCCCATCCTGATTTCGTCTTAGATCTCTGGCTCTGGTATATGACCCCATCTCGACTTTTCCCGAAATTTTTTATTACCAAAATGTTCAACCTGGTGCAATGCTTACATAGATTTGAGATGAATTTCCCCCCTTAAATTTTCTTACTTTGCCCTGTTTTTTTCTTATATTTTTCTTGATTTTCATTGCCTTTTCTCAGCCTTCCTCACGCCCCCTAAAACATGCAAGCGACCCAGGGGTTGGGAACAGCAAAAACATTTTGTCCGTAAGAGGGGTACCATTCTTTATGAACGGTACTGTACCAATGTCCTCTTTCACAACAGTCTATTTAAAAGTAGTAGCGTCCTGACCATGATGCAGCCCTATAAAATGGCGGGGACGAGATTTTAGTATCAGGAATATTATTCAAGTTAGTGACTCCTTTCTCTATTATCATGTTGCCTTAATATGAATGTAGGAAGAAGATGCGACATAGGCATATACTCTTCAAATCCAGATATAAGCCAAGTCTTATCTGCGCGTTCAAGAAAGGGGATGGGGACGGTGTCACTTGATAAGAGGACAGAAGGGTTGTAGGGATTAACACAATGTTGCCAGAGTCCGGTTTTACCTTCTTTCCCGCCCCGCTAGCAGAGCTTACATAGTGGCCGGAATTGGTACTCGGTGATCAAAAGTAATGCAACAACAACAACAAGAAACTGACACAAAAACTATCGCTACGCCCTTCACACATCAGCTGTTACATTTTTAGACTATGGAAAAGCCATTCTCGGTGCTGCTCATAGCAAAGTCCTCCAATGTAGCCTATGAATGACACGGAACTAATTCATATGCATGCCCAAACGGTGCCTCACCCTTGTGGAGGATATATTACAGCCATCATCAGTTAAACTACATTATCTATTCAAAAGTTAATATCTCTATATAAATCTGTGTAAAATTTAGGAAGTATACCTTCTTTCAGATTTCGAATAGTTTTCCCCCTTTGGCAGCAATGAACGACCAAATACATTTTTGACATCGGGTGGGGTCATACTTTACAGACATTTTAGCCATGAAAGAAATTTTTTAATGTGATCTTAACACTTTTATGATTTTATGCACCGCAACATAAAGGTGTACCTGTTTGAAAATCCGCAAGATACCAAAAATTGGCGGAGTTATTGACACTTTAGTCCGTCCGTAGCTGTCTGAACCGGGCTCACGCCAGAGAAATCTGGGTATGCATTTTACGTAGGCCTATAGTATTGCGTTGATTGATGCGTATCTTCGAAACCTATGACTTTGACGCACTACAAAATAATGATGCAATTTGCTAATTCTGCAGCTTAGACTGAATTATTATCATACACACAAATTTTCGACATTAGTAGTTATATCATTAATTCACTACTATACAAGCCTCGGTAACTGATGTTTAAATTGGAGAAGTTTTGCAAGAGTCATAATAATATTGATATTACATAATCCGCAATAAAATAAGTTAGTATTCATACTCTATTCAATGAGTATATGCTGTCCTTTGCAGTATGGATGGTCGACAACAGTATTGATTAACAGTAACAGGTGGAAGAAAATAGTGACGAGTGCTGGCGGTTATTTTCAACATACAGACCTATTGTGACAGATTTGTCGCTTTAGGTTCCGTACATTTTAGTGAATGTGGTTAGTGGAGACGTTTGCAAAAAATTTATCGAGGTGTTAGACCCCTGTCACAGGCATTTTTATTTGTTCACCTGTCACGGGTCTCGCTGCACTATTTGGCTCTCTGCTCCCAATTTATGCTCGCATTATATCCTCATCTCATGTTGGTCAATATTCGGTAACGGTCCAGTACAATATACAGTCCCAGTGCAGACGTGTAGTAGAACGGGTAGCAGAATGTGGTAGAATGTTTCTGTGTATCATATATGTGGCAATAGCAGTATTATATTAGCACATAAACATTTCATATTTTAAACATCGTATTTAAATGCATATATGTTAATAGGTCATTACCGTTACTTGTCCCATCAAGTAGGTTCAAAATTATTTTCGACATTAAAAATTTACCGGGTGATAATTATGTGGGACACCTGTTTTTGCTTGGTCTGCACCACAGTCTTAGAAGGATAGGTCGGGAAACTCCCCGCCATCTTGCGATCCGTTACTCAATCCCGCCGTGGCGCTGACTGGAGGTCGCCATGATGTGAACTGGATCGTGAACATCTCCATATTGCGGCCATCTTGGTATACGCTATTGGTAGCACGAGTTGTACCGACAGGGTCGCTAGTTTGTTATGGCGAATGAACGACACGCACAGCGAGATTCCATTGTTTTTACTAGCGCCGCTGCGGGAAGGAATAACGGATCAGCCTTTTCTATTGCGCTGGGATAGAAGTGTCTAGGGGCTGGTCTGCACTAAGACTTTTGGTACAGTTGCTACTTGCTAGTGCACTGTACGTTAGAAAAGTGAAAGCTAAAATTACAGATGAGGAATACAGAACTGAGATATTGGGATCAAAAAGTATTGCGAATTTGCATTTTAAAAAAAGTATCAAATGACCATAGAAGGCACCAGGACACTGAAATAATCTTGATTTTAATTTGTATGGCATTTGTAAATGAAGGTCAGTGAAGTAATGTTTTAGCATAAATGCACCACTTTAAATGCCGTTGAAGTAGTGCCATTTTTACACATAAAATGAGTAAAAAAAATTCTTGGAAAATTATGAGGAAGTGTGAAAATACTGTGTAGTGTATAACACTGGAAAAAAGTACAGTCACATAATGCAGGCAATAAATTATGGTTGAAATATAACAATTTTCACTTTCCAGAAGTATGTTACGGTACCATCCTCGAATATATTGTTCACTTATCAATTATTGACCCACATACATATCGCACATAATTACGAAGTATGTGACCTGATTTTATGAAAAATCACAATAGGCTTCTGTACCTGAAGAGTCTAAATTATTACATTATTACTCTCCCAGTTAGAAGTGTCTCTTAGAGTGGAAAATAATCACTCTGAAATGCAAATAAAGAAAGAAAAGTTACTTTCTGGGTTTCAATAAAGCACCAGAGCCCACATGTTCCACTGCTGATACTAATGAAGATCCCAGAATAAATCATGTACATTTTGTGTAATTTTTTGTCTCGTGCAGTACTAGTATCAAAAATAATTGAATCGGTCATTTGGAAAAGGGGTCATCTCCAGCGCATCTCCAGAGGATATGACCCCTTTTCAAAATGACCGATTCAATTATTTCCAAATTCATTATCCATATCGGTGACTCTACACCACGTGCAATGTATTCCAGATGGATAAGCCTCATCACTGCTGATAGCCATATTTACAAAGTAGACCGTAATAATGAGTTGCCAAAACCTTGGCATAATCAAGTATATGAAGTAATTTCCGGGTTCT
This sequence comes from Catajapyx aquilonaris, assembly GCA_000934665.2. Taxonomy (NCBI): domain Eukaryota; kingdom Metazoa; phylum Arthropoda; class Diplura; order Dicellurata; family Japygidae; genus Catajapyx; species Catajapyx aquilonaris. Next base: position 13,725 of record KZ539587.1, on the reverse strand, counting down.
TATGCCACTGCATCCTTTTAAATTATCTCCTGCCAATTTTTTTTGCTCTCTACAAACACCCCCCGTGCATTTTTCTAACCTCTAATTCTTCTCTAGTGTCAGGCTAGACAGAAAAAAAGCGATCGTTTTTTTCCTGGCTGGTAATGATGGCGCTCCCTTTATGAGTCGGAAGGGATACGTTGCTTGTCCTAGACAGAAATTAAAGCCTTAATGAGTGTCGGAGTCATTAAAAGTGTCAAATGAAAGTTTGAGAGGGGGAGATGGTAGGGGGAGGGGGTCTAGTTACGGGTGGATAAAAGGAGAGGCGGGGAAGGCTGCAAGGTCCACAGGGATCTATTCCTCTGGTCCACATTGACAGTTCAACAAACCTCGGCAAGTACAGTCAAAGTGATTGATTTTCTTTGTTGCCTCGCTTCAGTTGACGAAGCGGGTGCCCTTGTAAGAGGATGTTTTTTTTTAAAGCGCCGATTAATTTTGTGCCGCAGATATTTGGTCATTTGGCAGGCTGCTGAAAAACAAAAAAGCTGAATGCTGTCGAGTTTGGTGATTAAAGACCTGCTTATGAAATAGGTTTATGGGGTACATTAGTCATGCTGGCCACAACGAAGCGTCACGTTGTTCTGTGTATTATTACCACTATCATTAAGTTACACTTCATGCAGCCTTTGAGTAACTTATTCATGTTTATACAATAATATATTGGAAAACTATACCGTGCACTGACAGGTTGTATAACAATTGGCATATCGATGCTTCCTATATACCCACTTGTAATATTATTTGTACAATATTGATAAGGATACTTCTAGAACACGTAATTGTTAATGCAAACCGCTTTTATGACTGTGTTTCTTTAGTGACGTATCGAAATGAATACTGCCACTATTTTGGCTTTTACTCGATGGATGTAATAATTTATTCATAATACCACGTAATGCCACTAAATACCACATGATGCGTGCTGTGTGCGTAGATAATGAAACGGTTGGTTTTCAAGTAAATATTGGATTATTGACATAAGGGGTTATAGAGATAAACACGAGCGAAAAATTATTAGTATGAATATTGTACAAAGAAGGACATAGTACAAAGATTTTGGCGTAAACGTAGACGTACGTAGTAGTCGGCTTCAAAAACATGAGGTACACTAAACTATCTTAGTGCCGTACCCCTTACAGGAGTAAGGACTTCAACGAAATAATGCAGCACTGTAGAGTGTAGACGGAAGGTATTAATATAGAGCAGAAAAACATATTCCAGCAATGTTATATTTACAAAGAATTTACATTATCAATGTGATGCAAAACGTAGATGTACAAAAGGACTTGCATTGGCCGATTCTTGTCTAATCACTTTCAGATAGTTTCCTGATTGTGACGCCTGTCATCATGTAAAGTTCGGTATTACCGCTAAGCGCTTTCAAAGCTTTGGCATCCATCCCCGGATAAGTAACAGACAGAAAGCATCCTTTTGATCGTGTTCCTCAAAAATCTCATATAAAACCTATTATGGTTGCTTATTGGCTTTAGCCATGAAATCAATTTATTCACATGTATCCCACATTTCGATATCGCCCTTAACAATGCGTAAAAAAACATATCCATTCCCTGATGAAGGAGCACTTTGAGCATGCTTTTGGAACTTAAAATGTTTACAGTAATTTTACAGTAATTTACAGTATTACAGTAATTCATTACAGTAATTTACAGTATTACAGTAATTTATTACAGTAATTTACAGTAATTTATCCAGGCGCGTAGGCAGAAAAATTTCCGGAGGGGGGCCCATTTCATGAGCATTAGGTAAACAAGACGTAAAGGGCGGGGAGCAAGCCAGCTGCATGGGGACTTTTTTTGGAGGGGGTTCAAGGTCACACGAGCTTAGGAGAATGTGGAGATTTGAATGGGTGTGTATTTGATGAAATTGGTAGAACTTTTTCAAAAAAAAACCATGAATTAGTAATTTATAATGCTATTTCAAACATTCCCCTGCATACGCCACTGATTTATCGATATCCTACAGAAAAGTACTGCACATTAAAACAATATGCGTGATCATCATTAGATTCAACACAATCATACAAACGGACGGGAAACAATCATGGTCTTATGCCTCCTGGATTTCTAGAGCTGAATACTATTATTGCAGTCCTTCGGCTTTATGGATGCCGGATATGGACTGGCCTGTGAATTGTGTCCAAAAAACCGATTTAAACTCGAGGGGTTGTTGTTGGACCCACCTCTTTGGCCGCCGGGTGGACTGACCTGTCAGTGGCTAGTGCTAGCCTTGCTCGAATAAGGCCCTGCAGGGGTTAGCCGTCAGATTTTTTTTGTTTTGTTTTTATGTTACAAAAAGTGTTCAGAGTATTTTGTGTTTTTTGCCTTCTTCGGGCATCGGTTTAGAAGTTTAACCCTTATTGGTTCTATAACCTGCAATTAAAACGCTAATAATGACATTACTATAGCCACTCACTGTCATATTTCCTGTCGTGTATAAATCCACACTGTTCGGGTCCACTCAAAATTGCTCATTGTACTGTACCAGGATTAGCACCAGAATTTTGTAGGTTAAATGGAACATTTTATAACACTGTCACACTCACTTTGACTGATGTTTCACCAAAGACGAGCCTAATAAAGTAAGGCTATAGGAACAATTCTCAAATTTCAACTCCTTTTGTAATCCAACGTCCGAAAACATCCATCCGCGTCTTGGCTAACATTACGTTCGTTGGCAGCAAGAGTGACGTATTTTGCTATCTACTCAATGTAGAACGCAATTTGGCAAGGTAGAGAGAGCTCCAGGACGTTTTGGCTCTTCGCAAAAAGAACAATGTTCGTCGGGCCCATCATTCCTTTACATGTGACAGCTGCTAACAAGCTCGTCACTCACAGAGGAGGTTAAAAAACGGAACGAGGGTAGGGGGTGGAGGGTGCTGCCGTTGGAAATTGAAGGGGTTGTTGAGGAGCGGTTTTGGAGTGATTGAAAGTTTTCGGGCCCGTGTCGGAGACGAGGAATTGGGGGCAACCCGCAAAACGTTTCGTGGGTAAGGTGGTGGGTAATGTGGGAGGATCAGCTCTGAAAGTTGACAAATGGCTCTTACCCTCTTCCTTTTTCTTGTCCTTCTACGCGGCAATACTTTTCGTCTTGTGGAAAAATAGGAGAATTTTCGCAGTGGCAATTTGTATAGCATTTTCTGTTTACAACGAAATATGACTATATGTCATTTTCATGAGCGCGTTTATAGTTGTGTTTTTGAGTGACTGAGAAGATAAGAAAAATATAATGTTTGATATACTCTACAGTTGCAATTTGAATAATAATAATAATCGCATACACGACAAAGGTTATTACTGTAGTATTATAGGTTTCCTAAGTGAAACTGACTTCTTTTTAAATTAAAATGAAATATTGGTTTATTTCGAGACTTCCGCAATTAGTCTGCCAGAAAAATCCGCCGTTATTAAATTTACAATGTGAATCTTTGATTGCGTTCTACAATAGATTAAAATGAGATATTGGTTTTCTGTAAAACTTCTGTGGCGTCATTTTGTATTATTTGTAACGTGCCTCTGTACTTCTTTCTTTCTCCAGCAGCGTTGTTATGCCAAAGATACTTCCTCTTCAACGCCATGCATAGAGTGTCGTAATACTTTATTATTTCGAAAGGCAACATTCCTTCTGCTTTAATATTGCATCGTCAATGACCTCAAGTTTTTTTTCCGTCACTATGGGTTTGAGTGCTCCACGCAAGTATTGGTATAAAAATTAAATGGCCATTACGAGTGTTTTACCCACACTTACTGCACCTACACTGTGCAAGGTGTTTGCAAGAGTGACCCATGGGACCCATGTTTAAGCTATAAAAGTATTTAAAAATATTGTGACTTCAATTTGGCTTATGTGGAGGATAAGACTGAACTGATCTTCCCTCATTGATATTAAGTTTACTATTTTTTTATATTTTACGTTACCCCGTGATAAGGCTTAGCCTTTTTAGGAGGGTGGAATACCACCATTACTCTCCAATTTTTCCTTTAACTTCATTCACCGGTGCAAGGAGTCAAGGATGTAGGGTAGGGATAGGGATTTTTGGGGAGGGAACATAGGTGCAAGTGCAAGATCTGTAAAGGGGCCATGTTCTGTTCCCCAGGAGGTTAGGTTGCCAGACACCTCCTTGGTGCAGGTCACCTCCTGACGCAGGTGAAAGGAAAGTTCCCCAGGCGGGGATCGAACCTGGGGCCTTTCACTCAGCAAGCCGTGACGTTACCATCACGGCCACCACACCTCCCCTAAGTTTACTATGATTACGTTTAATACCATGACATAGCACTCAAAGAAGTTATTGCTAGCAAGGATGTTAAGTGTATCAATTTTAATGGAATTGAATTTTGGAGAGAGTGATTTAAATCGTGCTTATAATGCCTGCATATATTTTCACATTTACTCGTATATTGCGAATGACATAAATCATGATGATACTGCTTCCTTTAAAATTCAGTTTCCACTCATATATCCCTCATGGGAATCAGGTTACTTTTTCAAAAACTGCAGCTCTGGGCAAATTGAAGCAACAACCCCAGGGTATTTGTTTTTTGATCCGCTGCTATGTGCCAATGTGCAGTTTAACTTCATTATGCAGTACGTATTATTTTGTTTATTACCTGACTGAGTAGTGCAAATCATGAAACTCGCTATGCAATTTGATATGAAAACACGTGTCATTATTGATTCAGAGCGGTGGAAGCTCATGGTGTGGAATTGTTTACATGTGTGTTCATATTGGTCGATTTGTACATTGATCTGTTGTGACTAGGGAATTTGATTTCTATACGAAAAAGATTCAGATTAACAACCGAGGATAATCTCTACAGTATAGTTGCAAAATAATATACGGTAGGACGCACTGAAAAGTGTTTAAGTCATGCAGTAAGTAGCCAGCAAAATATTTTATAGCCTGACGGATTGTTATTACTCGGGAGTAATTATTCTGGCCATAGTTTAGCTGATTCATGGAATCCCTGCCAAGACCATATTGCGGCTGGGATAAGCAAACTCGGCGGTAAAATCACATGCCAAAAAAGTGTAACTAACGAAGAAAGTTTTGCGCGGCACGGACCAAACGACGCGTTAATAAACCACGACTTTCGAGTTACTTACGAAGCCACAACTCTGCGGACTCGACCAACATAGCATAAATAAAAATGATAAAAGCGCCAATGATCGAGAAGCACCCTGCAAAGTGCAGAAGCGGTTGCCATGACAACCTCGCCCAATCTAGCTGTTGCCCTTTGAATCCCACCACATTTTTGTACAAAAAAAAGACCTTTACTCCCTTACCTATCCCCTTTACCCCAGCATCACTTCCATCCCAGAAAAGTAGCACCAGCACTAGTTTGAGTTTCCCAATCTAGTTCCCAGGGATTTTTTTTTTTTTNNNGGGGGGGGGGTTCTATACTCCTGAGGGGCTTTTGCTTTGGCCTCCGGTATCCGTAGTTCTGTTTCGGTACCGGAGGGGGCGTCCTTTTCCCTTCCCTAAAAAAGGTGGATAAAACTCCGGGGAAGCTTTTTGCCTGCCCCTAATTGCGTGCACAGTTCGCGGTATTTATTGCCGGCGCAAATGTAGATGCAAATAATTATTAAGAGAAACATTTTGGGGACTGAGCCCAACCAGATGTGGTTCTCGGATAGAGGTAGTTTCTAGGTGGCTGTGGGCATGAGGACTGTTTTTTGTAGTGTGGTTGAACTTGAACACATGCTGGAAAGTAGTCGAGCTGGTGCGGTCAACTTTTCAGATGGGAAAATATTTTGTGACTGATTGCTTAAAATGTGTGAATTCATGAGAAGGGAATTAAGTGGAGAGCGACATGCATGAAGCATTGTTTATGTAGGCGTTAAGAAAATGGACCTACAATACAATATTGTCATGTACCGTATGATGTAAGATATAAGTAAACGGGTTACTGTATCATGAATGAGATATTTGCGATTAGTCTTTAGATATTTGGGCATATTGAGACAAATTAATCCGCAATGAAATCAAATCTGTATATAGCATGCAAATCATGTTATTAGTTTTTATTAATTTTACGCTACTCAGCATTAATTACGAGTACAAGCACTGGCCACGTAAAAGCACTGGGCGGGCTAAAATACTTTAACGGTTATTGACGTAGTAATAATTACAGTTGAAATATTATTCCATTGGCTAGGATATTCTGGGAACCAACTATACCTTACAATGTCATACTAACTTGTAAGCCATATACTATACTACTATACTACACACGAAACGGAGACACACTTTCGACATGGTTCGACAGTAGATGTCATAATTATGACACACAATAACGTGCTAGGGAATCTCTTCAATCCTTTTTATTGTGCCTAATCATACTGAAATGTGAGCTTGTGACATGACGCACTGCACATCCCAATCCTGTTTTGTGGAAAGACACGCCAAAGCGCTTCACAGTTCACACACTTTAGGAAGGATGGAAGGACGTCACATACTGTATAGTGTATACACTATATGTCATAGGGCACATATTTGCGGTTTTCAGAATATCATTCAGCTCACAGTACAGTACAGTAGTTCGAGTCGTATTTGCGGTGACACATTTTACCGTGTCGGTTTCGGGAAAAAATTACACATTTTGCTGTGTCAAAACTTTTTATGCGTAACTTTTATGAAGGTAAAGGTGTGCTGGCAAACGCGGGAGAACTGGTAGTTGTGAGCAAATTCTAGTTACACAAAACTCAATTCTCACGTCCCAGCTCTTTTAAGAATACTTTAAAGCAATATTTTCAGCTATTGTGAGGTGTCTAGTACTGTACTGTACATATGCATCAGGAGGTAAGGGATGAGATAGTATTTAGCACAGCCCAGAAATCTGCTCACAGCTACCAGTTCTCTTGAACATGAGAACCTACCTTGAGTCTCATAAAGTGTGGTTATTAAGCTTGACAATTGTGAAAGTAGAGAACTTATATGGAAATCTGATTTTGAACATTGAGGCACGTCCAATTTCCAACAAACACTTGATTCAGATGTTTGTGCCAGACACGATTGATTAATATGATGACGAAAATAATGATCGCCAATAGATAAGAGCCTTTTTTGATAATGGCTAGAAAAGAGGTGACGTAATCAAATCAGAGGAGAGCATATTGAGGCAGGGGAGAAAAATGCTATGTCATTTGGGATTACGGAAGTTTAATTAGGTTTGGAGTTCAACCGCGTGGAGCTCCAGCTTTATGATTGACGTTTGGGATTTTTTTTTTCAGAGATCAAGCACTCTTCGATAACTTTGCTCTATGGTTTGACGTTCGTCATTACAACCTTCATATAACTGCATCCGATTAATTAAGGTTGTAATTAGCCTTAGGAGATCCGATTGAACAATTTGAAAAATTCATACGTTTGGAAATGGCATTTGGGCCAAGCCATCAATCAGGATGATGTCCAGGAAGTTTAAAAAAATCAGTTTCATGATTTATCACCGGTATCTTATTGCATCATACTTTTGTGCATTTAGTTTCTCTGTATACTGCTATACAGGACAATGTATGTTTTGTTGTTTTGTGTAAACCTAAGATTTCACGCGTCAACTCAAGATTTGTAACTACAGTATACGTACTTGTATACTATAGGGCATCCCAATTTGTCAAGCATTTTAAAAATACAAGTAGTAGACCTCTGTGGCTCCTGATCCAACATACAACCATAAACAGTGACTAATGCATACTTCATAAATACCTCTATTTAATTATCATGTATAAATTAAGGCAAAACACAACCTGCATAAATACCGTATATCCAATGGGAGATATCCTGCAGAAAAAAACATGTCCTTATAATAGCCTTCCTCTAAGGCATATTACGTGATAATAGTAGAATAGAAGACCGCGTTGAAAAGTTGAGAATTATAATTGTCAAGATAATTCTGTCCAATTTTAAAGGGGAGTGTGATGATAGTCACATCCATATTGTGCTTCTCTTCAAACTTGAACAGAGTGTCACTCTGATTTATTTCGCCCTAGATTTTCACCGCACGTTTCCACATCGCTATCATATAACCTGTAATGACCACAAGGGCGGTCGTTACGCATACGTAGCAATTAGTCGTGCATATTAACGTAGGCCTGTGCAATCCGAGGCTTTCTGAATTGGCCAATTAAAACAGTCGGTAAAAATTACAATACTGATGAGCCTTAACCTCACCGGCTTTTCCTCTCACCCATTACCTACTGCCAACAATACAAATCCCCCATTCGAAGAGACTCTCGATTCAATGCAACATGTAAGAGCACAACGTACAGTACAGGTACACCTTATTGGAGTATGCCCAGTGTATAGTATTCCAATATCATTAAATCAACTTGAACTGCAGTGTAGAGAGCAAAAATCCCGGGTCTGGATTACTCTCATGTCATTCCTTATTGACATCATAAATCTGCTCACTTCCCACATTGAGTATCGGGAAGCGAAACCCCCAGTAAATTTTTCACAATGCTTCACTTTATATTTAGAAAGCCCGCCCTCTACACTACAGCTGAGCATGAATATTTCAGACGGTTTTCAACCCTGCCGGCACAATGCTCCCTGAATTGGGAATATGCGAGGGATTGGCGAGAGGTTGCCTGGAATTACCCAGATTCAACCCATAATGAAGCACAATATGTGAGTTCCTGACAGATAATTTGACAGTTACGATGTATGGAAGCCATTCGCTTTTCCGCGGCCGAAGTCGAATCGCACGCCGAGAATTATATTTCCCCTCCTCTTTCCCCCGGCCTAATGCACAGGATGCGATGTTATGAGACACTTTCCAGCTTGACAGAGTGAGCGTAACGTGAGTACGGCTCAACCCGACACAGGATTTACTGATGAGGTTTTTTTTTTTATCCTCCTGTTTCCTAGACGTCTTGAGCTTCTTCCTTTTCCGTACGGGTTTTTTTAGATACCGTTGTGGGTTTGTGCGCGTGTGATTTAAATTAGGTTTCAGGAACTACGAAAAGTAAAAAAACGCAGCCCGGATTCGTCTTTATCATCTGGAGGAAATTTTTGCTCAGAAACCATAAGCTCGCAAAATGTCGGAGCAATTTTTCACTTCTGCCTCACTCACGCTTGAAACTTCCGCCGGGAAGGAAGGAAAAAAAAGAATCGTCAGTTTCGGAGCTTCTCGACGCCATTTATAAAGCGTTTTGATGTTATATGCATAGAGCGCTTAAATAACTGAGTTTTTTGCTTTTGAATTGTATCAGTTGAAAGTTGACAGTGTATATTTTCCTATTTTTTTCAGCCCTTCAAGTTAGTGTCAACAGAATGCAAAGGTCCTTTTGGTAAGTACTGTACTTCTCTTCCCAAGATTCTTACACAGTATAAGCAAATTGCATAGGCCATACTTTTATGTTCATGTAACGAAATGTGCTTCTACCCCATTTTCTTACATGAGCAGTATAGTAGCTTATTACCTTAGCAGCTTCTCACCCAGAGTGTTACAAAGTGCCCGCAAAAAAAAAATTCATACTTGGCTGCTAGTTTATTTGTTGCATTATTTCGTAGTTGCAAAGAAAAATTTGGGAGCAGAACAGAGCAACATAATGATAAAAGGGGTGTTGGGAAAAGTGCTCCTGTTTCATCTCTTCTCCCATCCCCTCCCTCTTCTTCTGGAGGAAAGTGCAGCTTGGAGAGAAGACAAGGTTTGTAGCCTTCGCAGAGTGTTAAGTTGTAAGCACCTAAAAAGTTTCGGCCGGAAAAAGACAGTCGGGATAAACTCTTAATTACCGGCTTTGTCCTATTGATTTTGGTAATTCCGGATGGACTGGCATGTACCTAAGAGAACCCTAGTTCTGTCTCAAAGTCTGTGGAAACACTACGGTTTCGAACTTTATCAACCATAATAAGGGAATTTGTTCAATAGAACTTCAATACTTAGAATGATCAGAAAAGAACATACAAATTGGCCTGTCTTTCTGCTCTGTTCTTTCCTAAAATATGAGAAAAATATCGGCCTCTCTAGGCCCAATAATATGCGGATAAATGCCTATCCATAGCCACACAATTATTATTTTATCTGGATTTTTATACAGTATCAGAATAATTGACTCAGCAATTTGGCACATTTATTGGCTGATAATTTCTAGTAAATAATTGCAAAGTTGACAGTATCGGTTAAATGTCGTAATTCGGACTTGTTTCTGAAACGAGTGGCTTAAAACATCGTACCAATATACATAACAATAATTCATAAACACCACGAAGCGCTGCCATAAGTAGGATGCAGGGAGAGGGTTATTGCGAGGGAGTTAATGTTGCAGTATTGTATTGGTGTAAACGCCATAAGGTAACATACGAGTTCGTCTCTTTAGTCACAGTGGCTAAAATGTGAGAGGCAAGAGGCCAATAGCCTCATAAAAACACGAAAGACGTAGGTAGGCGTAAATCCTTCATGCAGCTCACGTTATCAAGATAAGCAGCTCTTAAATTAGCGGACAAGACAAACACTGCAGTATTAAGGCGAAGAATTAAAGAAGAAAAGGAGATAGCTTGAAATCAGTACAGGCCCGGTACAGGCCAAAAGACGTCAGCACTTCACACCAGAACAACTGTTATAGAAACATGAATAATTTCCACTACACTGTTCAGTCATGAATAATAAGTATAGCAATGACATGGTCAAGGAATAACTTCTGTAAATGATGAATTCATGGGCCTATTTTAAATTAATAATTATGACTGTCATCGTCAGATTGCTCCTTCTTCTTACTACACTTGCTGCTGTAACTTATGGTAACGCCAATGCGGATATCCAGCATCCCAGTTGAAAATGAATTCTTGCAGTATCCATTTTCTGGTTCTTTAGAGTTCTGAGAACAAAAAACGATCTTCCTGGGTACTTGTAATGTTGCCGAAGTTATCCCATAATTCACGTAAGCTTGCAGTTGTACCGCCTCATGCCGACCAGTTTCCATGCATCTGTCAAAGTTGTTTCCCAGTTTTGAAACCCCGGCTAACCTCTGCATTATCCACTACACGGTTAATTGAGATTTGGGCAGCAACAAGCCATGCGAAGTAATGACAGTCTAATTATAGCCATTTCCGAGCAATTTCTATAGCAATCATAATTCCCTCACCCAACTCTCCCCACCACATGTTTTCTTGGAGTGGTCGCCAGTCTTTTCACATTTTGAGAACTCGTTTGTAAACCCATGTTTATAATCTGTCTCGTGTAATTAGTGCGGACGTGCTGAAAGCGCCAATGAACGCGGCGAATGAAGGTCTTCGCGGCGGAAAAATAATAGGATTTTATAGTTACACCCAGTCGATGTTTTCTGGCAATAATATTTTTGCACCTGCTGCGTTCGTTACAGGTCGTGTTCCATCTTGCTGCAATACCAATATTGGTTCTCATGCGTGATGGTATAGGGATCAGACAGTTTAATGAAGCTTTATTGTAGTTGCTAGGGCAGCCTTTTGTGAGCAAATTGACTGCTTTGCAATGAGTTTCCCCTCCAGTTCACTCGATTGCCGCACAAATGATTTTATAGATGCTACCTATTTTATTGTGCGTATTATTGATTTCAGCCGCTGCAAGGATAGAACATACTCGCTTTTAGTTTTCTTTAAAATATACAGAGCAATGTGCTTTAACAATATTTCAGAATAATTTCAAGGCAAGGAGCTCTAGAAAAAGTCGGGGAGCAAGTGTGGTGGCCGAGATGGTAACGTCACGGCTTGCTGAGTGAAAGGCCCCAGGTTCGATCCCCGCCTGGGGAACTTTCCTTTCACCTGCGTCAGGAGGGTCTCTGACCTGCACCAAGGAGGTGTCTGGCAACCTAACCTCTTGGGGAACAGCACATGACCCATTTATCGGTACGTATTACACTTGCACGTACGTTCCCTCCCCAACAATCCATATCCTTACCCATTGTCCTTGATTTCCCTGCACCGGAGTCTGAAGAAAAACAGAAAATTATGAGAAAACTCAAAATAATGGGGGTAGAACCTAAAAGGGCTTATCTCCCTCTAATGGGGTAAAAAAGGAGCTCTAGAAAAAGTCATGGCAATATTGCTTTGTCGGAGTAAACATGGTATAGATTTTACAACATTCATATCAACATGTCAGTGATATTTGAGTCGTATCTATAGGCAGCATCTTTGAGATCATTTACGATCTTCCGAGTAAACTAAATCCCGTCTAGACCAGGTCTACTATTTGGTTTCTCGTTTCAGAGCCAACCAGAGTCACGAATGATGACTGCATATCTACATAAGTTAAATGAATTATGTTGGCCCCAAGCAAAATAATCCGAAGTCTAGACTAGATCCACTTTACTCGGTATACTAATGTTTCTGCTACCTTAGCGCTTAGTTGTCAAAGTACAGGTAAATGTTGAAGTGAGGGAGTCACTACTCAGAGCCTATCATCAGGACCTGTTTGCACCCTTAGAATAACACTTGCAGACAAAGGACAAGGAGACTCGAGGAGTGTAATGAGGGTTGGAGTCTTGGAGAGGTCTATAGAAGAAGCTAGTGGGAATGATAACAACTCTCTCATCGTGGACCACATAAGCATCCAAAACTGCGAATCGATGGGCGTTTTAAGCTACTCTGCTACTTACGTACAGTGGTGGAAATGAATGGATATTGTAACGGTACGTTGGGGATAGGTGGGAATAACGTACACAGGTGGGCTAATAACTAGTATATTACAATATGATACATAAATACAGTGAGAAGGCGTAGGAAGGAAGAAAGGAAGGAAGGAGGGTAAAAGAGGCCTGTCGCCTGTGCCCACCAGTCCAACTCCTATTTATGGAGTCCCTCACTCTGGGGGTCAAGGGTAGGTGGCTTGGGGGAGGATTGGAAAAGGGTTGCAAGAAGGACGCGGGGTCATGACCCGATAAGTCTATGGAGGAGAGGACACGGCCGCTTGAAGAGTTGCTCTTAGTATGGCTGGCCCACTAGCCGCTGAGCCGGTTTTTTGACGTCACCTCCCACCACCCTCTTCTCTTCTCAGAACTGTGACGTACCCACGGCCATTCCCTCAGGGCTCCCACCTTTTTCTTATGGAAAAGTTGAATTTTCAAACTTTAATTACAAATTCCTGGATGCGGTGAAAAATATGCAGATTTTTTTCCAGATTCCTCGACACACTGTCATTGACATATAAAATCAAATCCAACGACATGTACGAGGAAATATATATGTTAAATGGGAGAAATGCGCCCAGATAACTCATCATTAGCATGTCGAGTCAAAGTATAGCAGGCCCATGATGGCCTGAAATTTGATGAGTGGCCCGGTCACTATCTGCGTGCCAATCTACGAAGGTTCAAAAATTCGCAAACGGCTCGGAAAAGCCAGGGTTGCCAATTTTATGCAAGATACATGAACAATAATTCCACGCAGGAGGTGGCACGTGCTGAGTGGCTTCCAATTGAAGGGTCAGTTTCACATTGCGAATTTTTCGCACTAAGTTGTTTATCGTGGAGAAGTTACTTTCGAACAGTTACTTTTAAAATATTACATGCTAATAGTAAGAACGTGCACTAGTTTTTTGAGACCGCGAATTGCCTCTGGACAAGAAACCCGGATACGCGCCCGGATCAGTGGAGCCATAATAGGCGCGGCGCCGGGTGTCCAAGTCCAGGGTGCCAGACGACTAGACACCTCGGAAACTAGTAGACTAAGCTGCCTTGGGGTAAAAGTAACTGTTC
>JYFJ02006759.1:0-18140 GCA_000934665.2 Catajapyx aquilonaris | reverse complement strand
ACGCGCACCAGACCTTGTCACCATTGCGCAAGGTATGGACAGGTAGTGTCACCAGGCACCCGGTGTCACCAAAAAATGGAGGGGCAAACGCATGTGTGTGGCGCCAGATGGGCGCCAGTCCGCCCCCTCCGACTATGCCATACGTGCACGACCTGACTGGACAAAAAAAATCACAGCAAGTTCCGCGCACCAGATATTGTCACCATTACGCAAGGTATGGACAGGTAGTGTCACCAGGCACCCGGTGTCACCAAAAAATGGAGGGGCAAACGCATGTGTGTGGCGCCAGATGGGCGCCAGTCCGCCCCCTCCGACTATGCCATACGTGCACGACCTTACTGGACAAAAAAAATCACAGCAAATCACGCGCACCAGATCTTGTCACCATTGCGCAAGGTATGGACAGGTAGTGTCACCAGGCACCCGGTGTCACCAAAAAATGGAGGGGCAAACGCTTGTGTGTGGCGCCAGATGGGCGCCAGTCCGCCCCCTCCGACTATGTCACTATACCAGGTTTTTATATTATTTTATGACGGAACCGGTCTTTCCTTTATGAAATATAAAAGGATATTGCATATTATTAAAAATGCCGTTTTCCAGATATTAATTTTTGAAATGTGCATGTTGTTGCATAGAAACAATAATCAGGTCTGTGAAAAAATTCGTATCTCACTCAATAGAAATACTGTATATACCGAATTTTGATATAATTTTATAATCGACCTCATGCTACTTTGTTACACAACAAATTACGACTAAATTTTCAAAATTACTTCCTCGAGAAAATATTTATTTTAAGCGGTGTGCATATTGTAGCACAATTTCGAAAGTTTTCACTTTTCAAAAATTTATATCTCACGTTTAAGAAATATATACCGGGTTTTGACATCAGTTAATTTTATAACATGTCCGTCCTTGTAAAATAAGAAATAAAAATAAAATATTACAAATGGCTTTTTTGAGAAAATAATTTTTGAAATAACTTATGCATGTTTTCGCTTGTTGCCATATTTTCACCTCTCATATCTCAACTACACGCGGAACTAACGAAGGTTTTATTTTATAACCTGGAGGGGGTCACCGATTATGTCATAAAATATTATCAGCAGTCAGTACAACCGCCACGTTTGCCATAACTGCGTAATAAATTGCGAAATATGCGCATTTTGACTATATATATATATATATATATATATATATATATATATATATATATATATATATATATATATATATATATAAGAATATGCAAGATTTGTGATTTTTTTGCAGGTGATTGTACCATTAAATGAGGTAAATTTAAGCATTAAATGACAGCGTGATATTCCAAAAGCATGTGTTTAAAATTTCATGTTGACTCTCAGAACAGTTCCCGAGGTATAGTCATTAGAAGCAATGGAAGAAGCGGGAAAAAGTGCGTCTTCGCGCGATTGTGATTTTGGTACCCTTGAAAAGAAATATTAATATCTCGATAACTAAATTTAATCTGGTAAAACTGATTGCTCCATAAGAGTTCAATTAGCTGGGGACACTACCCGTCCATACCTTGCGCAATGGTGACAAGATCTGGTGCGCGTGATTTGCTGTGATTTTTTTTGTCCAGTAAGGTCGTGCACGTATGGCATAGTCGGAGGGGGCGGACTGGCGCCCATCTGGCGCCACACACATGCGTTTGCCCCTCCATTTTTTGGTGACACCGGGTGCCTGGTGACACTACCTGTCCATACCTTGCGCAATGGTGACAAGGTCTGGTGCGCGTGATTTGCTGTGATTTTTTTTGTCCAGTAAGGTCGTGCACGTATGGCATAGTCGGAGGGGGCGGACTGGCGCCCATCTGGCGCCGCACACATGCGTTTGCCCCTCCATTTTTTGGTGACACCGGGTGCCTGGGGACACTACCTGTCCATACCTTGCGCAATGGTGACAAGATCTGGTGCGCGTGATTTGCTGTGATTTTTTTTGCCCAGTAAGGTCGTGCACGTATGGCATAGTCGGAGGGGGCGGACTGGCGCCCATCTGGCGCCACACACATGCGTTTGCCCCTCCATTTTTTGGTGACACCGGGTGCCTGGGGACACTACCTGTCCATACCTTGAGGAATAGTGACAATATCAGGTGCGCCGAACTTGCCGTGATTTTTTTTTTGGCCATGTTGCATAATTTCATGTGTACTTTAATTTTTTGCGGAAGATATATCAGTCTTAAAATTTTGAAATAAATCTACACGTGATCCCAACACTGTTTACAAGCGTAATACGTGGAATTATTAATTTAAAATTAAAAAATTAAAAATCGTAAAATGCAGAAGTTGGTACCCCTGCAGTTCAGTGCAGCACCATGGTGCTAGAATCACCGGGGTAAGGAAAGGAGACGCCATCTTACCAAATATTTGATCTTACCAGGCAGAGCTTGTTGAAAGCCATCCCCTCAGCAACAGTGTTTAGCACCAGGTTGAGATCAAAGAGTTCTGCTATCTTCTATAATATTAAAATCCTTGCAGGAGTTGGCCGAGCCCTCTGATTGGTCCGCCGCATAATGTTACCGCGACCTCCCCATTGGCCCATGTTCTACTCTGCACCATGGGGTGTAAACAACTCTTCTGTTGGGTTGCCGGGGAAACTATCCATTCCTTTCTCTGTATTGTTGCCCAGTTGGCACTACTGTGAAGTTGTTTACAGAGTCAGTTCCCTTTATGGAACGACATGTTCAGGCCGCAGGCCTAGAAGAGCGTGATACAGACAAACCCATTGCAACTATTTTCACATGGGAATTTTTTTTTGTCCAGTCTTGTGACCAAACACAGGACCTCAGCTAACCACTACACCACCCTGTATGTGGAAATACCTGTAAACCTATAGCTGCAGACACCAATCTACAATGGCATTGCTCAAAAATCTGATCACCCTCAATTTTACCTACTTGTTGCTACCAAAATTTTGGAATCAATATTGGTACAGTTAGAGTGCAATCAGAACGAGGGATGTTGAATAAAATCAAACACTTTCAATGACTTTGTTTCACTTTATTTCTGCAAATCTCAGTTTCTTTTCTCTGGGTCAGCAGCATATGCAGTTTGAGCCATGCTTTCCTCCTCTGCAATAGCTCTCAGCTCCTGCTTGTTAATTCTTCCCATCTTGTCACGTTGTAACTCATCAACAAAGACAACACCTGCTCCCAGTTGCAGTCTTTGAGATGATGCTTGAGCCACCAGATCTTGAAGCGCTTTGGAAGTGACAGTTCCAGAGGCATTGGGGCGCATGACAACATATGCACGTGCCTGACTCCCGGCTGCTGGATCAGGAATGCCTATGACCGCAACTTCTTGAACACCAGGGTGCTGAGAGATTATTTTTTCCATCTCAGACGGTGATATCTGGCAATTATGTCACTGTGTATTACTCTACTGAAGGATGCAAAAACCTCTCTGAACAATTTGATTTATTTTGAAAAATAACTCCACAGGCTGTATAATATTGTCAGCAGCACAAGCAAGATTTATTGTGAAATATGTTGGATATAGTAGAATCTTTGCATTTTAACTCCATTTCATTATAATTAATGTATCTCTTGGTGTTACTGAATATTGTGCCTTGACCATATCTCAAACTGATATTATTTTTATGTGCTGCGCTTTCTATAATAATTAGGCTACATAGTTACTAGTGCTGTGTGCAAAAATGATATAACTTACATATCTTCCCCAGTGGACAAACACCTCTTTGATTCGATCAGTAACAAAGAAGAATCCATTGCTGTCAAAGTAGCCATAATCACCAGAACATAACCAATTGCCATGTATGGTCTTTGTGGTCACCTGAGAATAGGTCAAATACTGTGGGTACCAGTCACACTATAAGATAGATCACATTGTCCAGTGGATTCAACATGTTGCTAATTTCACTTTCTGGAAAAGTTACTCAAATATTTGTATGGTTGTGGGACTCCATTTACAAGGAGAAAAAGCAGTAGGCGTACTGAAAATTACTTGCATGGAAAATGACAAAAGTATGGCACTATGTAGGCTACATATTTCAAAATACTGTATTACAAATACTACTTTCTGAAACCACTGGACATTTTTTATGATAATTCCAGCCATACATCAGGTCTTCTCCAGTAACCAGGCATGAGTGTAGGACTACGGATGCAAATTTCTCCTCGTTCATTTGGTCCCAGTGGATATCCGTCCTCCAGTGAAACTACCCGGGCTTCAGTGTATGGTAGGAGAAGACCCACAGTTCCTCTGGGCTTTTCTGACATGAGTAGGTCTAATTATTGTTATCATTGGCCTTGTATTGTACAGTGGGAATGATTACAAAGGATAGGTATAGTAAAGTACTAGAGGAGGGAATCTGGAGGAAGTGTGACCCTCATTTTATAGAAATGAGGTGGAATCTATGATGCATTGGAGAAATGTGGAATTTTGTGCAGGTGCAAGTGGAAGTTTGGGTAGTAAGTTGAACATTAAAGTTGCAAAATGGGGACAAAACCCTTGCCATTGTCATGAGAAGCATGCTTTGTGCAAGTATTTATGTGCTTATAGTAGCTTCAGTATTAAGTGCAATAAATTTTACATGCCAATTGACAGACACAACAAACCTGGTATAGTCCATTGGTCTATGGTGTAAAATGGAATTGTGGAAGTAGTCAGGAAACATTCTGCCATGCCATAATACTGGAAAGATTTTAGGCATTAATTCTGTTGTTACTTTTAGTGTAATAAAACTCTTATATTGGGGGTCTATTGCATAACAAGTATTTTAAACGTGTCCTTACAATATAAACAGCTTTTAAGGACTGAAAACTGTTCAAGAGTTCATCTTCATCCTCTGGAGAAATGAGAGAACCTCCAGTGACCATAGTGAGCACTCCTGAGTGGTCTTGCTTTTGTCTGATGGGTTCTCTCGCCATCTGAAGCAGTGCTGGCAGAAGTCCAATTACACTGGATGGTCCATGGTCCTGAATGGCTTGAAGAGCTGCCCTGGCGTCGAACTGGGTCATGGTTAGAATCTGCTCACCTCTGAGAAGTGCTAAAAGTGGAGCCAGGAAGCCAGCAAAGTGGTGGCAACGGGAGCAGAGCAGATGTCTCCCATTTGATTGTTCTGGTAGCAGCCTGGTGGTGGAGTAGGCATGGAACTCAGCACTTGGCCATGCTATAAATCATGCAAGCCAACTCTGCCTAACAAAATCAAACTGTTAGAGGCAGTTTCATGTGGATACTCACATTCCTTGAATGAGGCAGGAAATGAAGGAGAAATGGGTGTGCACAGGGCCTTTGCTGATGCCGATTGTTCCGCTTGTAGTAGGCACATAAATTGGGTCACTCTCTGGATTCACCTCAGCATCTCCAGGGAATGCTGGTTTCATGGAAAATAATTAATGACCATCACTAGTTTAAAAAATAATCTGATCACACTGTACAGTATACTTGCGTACAATCACAATCATCTTGCAGCAATTCTTCCAATGGAGTGCATCCATCAACTTCCCCCATGGCAAAAACATGTACTTCCCAATGTGCTCCCTGTGTAGCCATGAGCGCCCTTGAGGCTGTATCTTTATCACAGAGGATGAACTTAGCCTCAGATTCAATCAGCCGCACCAAAAGTGTGTCTGCAATATAAAGGTGAGAATGCGTTAGGTTAATGAAAACAGACCCAGTGAACTGGAGCCAACCGGCACTGTCTTCTGGATATGAAGCTCTGAGGATCCCATTGAGTCTCCAGACACTCATGGCCACCACATATAGGAAGGTGCAGTTGGAGGTTGTGAAAATGAGGGTGTCGCCAGGGGAGAAACCCCTCTTGTGAAGACCAGTAGTGACACTGCGTGACAGTGGTTCCAGTTCAGAGTAACGGAGGGTATCACCTGTCCACACATCCCTCTGTAATATGACAGGGCTACTGCATTTCTTACATTTCACGTGGGAATTCAAAATTCAGTGCATGCGATGGTAGTACAACTCTTATAGTCTGCCACAGCATGCATGGATTATTATAGTCTAACATTCAGTAGAAAATTAGTGAGACCGATTTCATATTATGTGAATACACCTCACCAGCCATTCTTTATCTTCCCTCATGGCGACTTGCTGTATCCTTTCGTTCAAAAAAGACCAAAGTGACTGTAGTGGCACTAGGGGTGCATTGTTCACATATGGAGATTTCACAATGACTGCTGTGGATTCTGGTTGGGGTTTGGATGCAATAGGGTTTACTTGCGGGCTGCAATACAAATGTGCAAAACATCGTTGGAAGATTATTAATACAGTTCCTGGTGCATGCAAGCTTTATGAGAATTATTGAGCTCGAAAAGTAACACTTTTTAGCATAACCTACTTACAAGTAGTCAACCTGATCTACTGACTAATTCTTAGTAAAAACTTACCGGACTGCAGACCCACAGGCTCCCATATTTTTAATGTAGCTATATGTGCTACGGAGTTTTGCACCTAAACTTATCTGCATGGAAGTACGTGAAGTTCTGTACTGGGCACTTGGGCATTGCAATGGCGCAGATTAATAATGTAAAGGGTATATTTTCAAAACCAATATTTATTCGATCCGGGCCAGTTGACGGGGCTCTCGCTCCCTAGAGATGTGCTGAAAGGGTAAGATAAGCTGCATGAATTTTAATCCACTCGAGGCTACATAAACCGTTCGTCAATAACTTGACAATGCCATTCCTCTAATCACAATGTCATTACACGGAGGATGTGACTGGCATATTTGTAAACGATTCAGTTCATTGATGCATCGACTTATGAGGGGATGGTCCCTCAGGGTCCCTCTATCCTTTTAATTATGAGTAATGTAATAATAAATAGTATGAAAATGATGTTTTCATAAGTGTTATATCATAACACAAATGTTGAACGAGGCTTCAAGCAGCTTCAACCTACTCGAAACGTGTCGGTAGATTCAAAGTCAAATGCTCAACTGCTGCTGGTCAGATATTGATTCAAAATCGAATGAATTATTGTTCAAGGGCAGGAACACAAATGGAACCAACATTGACTCTAGCGTGTAAAATTTAGCCTTACCGGTATCCGTACGGTACTAAATCGAGACTTTGATATGGAGACAGAGTTTCTTGGAATTGGAAACACATTTCGTCAGAATTATTTTCATAGGCAAGAGCCATTAGGAAATTTCTTGTGAAGAGCCATGGGAGACCACAAATAATATCCACGAAGTTATTACCCTCATTAATTTGGTACTTCTCAGAACATACGGTACCTCAGCTGCTCAGCAGTCAGATAATACCTAACTGAGGTCATGGTTTAGTCTTTTGTCTTTACATCTTACACTTTGCAACTTCAGTTTCTGAACCAACACATTGATGAAGTCCAGCACCTACATGTTTAAAATAATAATAATAATAATAATAATAATAATAATAATAATAATAATAATAATAATAATAATAATAATAATAATAATAATAAAATTGTGTCCAGGTAGCATCATCCCCTCCTCTCCCGCCACCATCCACACACGCGCATATTTTTCTCGTGAATTTGAATATTTATTTTTTTATTTATTATACCCCGGTGGGTTTAAAAAACCTTTGGGGGGAGACGACCGGTTACATTGTAAATATAATTGTTAACAATTATTTCAAGGTTGTTTTTTTTTTACAGCTTTACACCTAAAGGGTAAACATCTTAACATATTTGATAATTTGGGAAGTATGTATGAGGTTGACAAAAATAAATATATCGTTTTTTTTTTCTTTACATCGCTGAAGACGTTATGCTGAAACTATGCGTTTGCTCACATGCCTCAGAAAATTTTGGAGGTTGTAGAAGTTGTGTCCATCGATATTATTTGCCATTGCAACCGTGTTTAAATTTGGTGCTGGCGGGAAGGAATGTAAAAAAAGTGCTCGCGGAGTTGAGAAGATTAGACAGTCATACAGTATGTGATAAAGATCGAAGGGTGCGTCGTCAGCGCAATATGTGCAGTTTGATTCTGGCGTTAGTGGAATGAAAGATCGACCAGAATTTAAGTATATAGACCTATTTTTAATATTTATAATTAATCGTTTAATTTGTAACGGCAAGTTTGCTACTAAATATGACGTATTATTTACCCCATTTGAATAGATCTCTTTATACTCGTTGTACCGAGTGGTGCACTGTAGTTTCTCCAAGTCAACTGTGTGAAGACTGTGTGCTAGATTTATAAGGCACAACCGTTGGTCTACTTCCTCCAACTCTTCTACCGCTGTGCCCGCTTTTCCTAAGTGATTTTGTACGTGGTTTATCCATGTTAATCTTTTGGATTTTGTTGAATGTAACGCCACGATTCGTAGGTAGGAATGATGCAAGAGTGGCTGCGTTTGCGTACACCTCAATTTCCTAATGTATCCCAAAAGGATTTTTGTCAATCTAACCTGGAGAGACTCTGTTTCCAATTCCAATCTAAGGAAATAGCCCGCAGTAGTTTTTGGCAGGGCAAATAGTTTCTTAATGAATAGATTGTATACTACTTCTAGCTCATCATAATAACCGGGTGCCCAGACTGGGGAGGCATATGCCATAACAGGAAAGATTTTCGCATGGAATATTTTTAGCGCTGTGGCTGGGTCGCGTAACTTTAACCCTACTAACACCGGCCATGGATACCGCGTGGACCGTCGTCTTCGCTTTATCCGCAAAGTACCTGGCTGTTCTGCGGAAATTGCTGTTATTATAAAAGGGGACCCCCAAATATGTATAGTACGTGACCTGCTCAATTACGGCTCCATCCATCTGGAAAACACGTGCGTTTTTTCTACCCGACCTTGTGAAGACCATAATCTTCGTCTTTTCTTCGTGAATTTGAATAAGAACGATCAGTTAGTGGCAATTACAAATATTTCAGGTTTCAACAAAAGCCGACCAGGCCACTTGATTCAGATGCGCGCGGTGAGCCATAGACGTCACTTTTCCAGCTGGCAACCTTCACTCTTCTCCACCTGGCCAATCTGGACCGCGCAGTTTGATACTGAATTAGGATAAAATAAGGGACAATTTTATTTTCAACCCCNCCCCCCCCCCCCCCCCCCAACCTCTGCAATGGATATCTCAGCACTGGATAGTGTTGGTTGGCCCTGAAAAGGGCCTTTTGTTCTCCTGCAGTTGAAATAAGGTATTTAGGCGCGCTCTCCACGGATGCGCCTGGCCAGCTGGATGTCCTTAGGCATGATGGTAACCCTCTTGGCGTGGATGGCGCACAGGTTGGTATCCTCAAACAAACCCACCAGGTACGCCTCCGAGGCCTCCTGCAGAGCCATGACTGCAGAGCTCTGGAAGCGCAGGTCGGTCTTGAAGTCCTGGGCTATCTCACGGACCAGGCGCTGGAAAGGCAGCTTGCGGATCAGCAGCTCGGTGCTCTTCTGGTAGCGACGGATCTCACGAAGAGCGACGGTACCGGGCCGGTACCGATGTGGCTTCTTCACTCCTCCGGTGGCAGGGGCGCTCTTGCGGGCAGCCTTGGTGGCCAGCTGCTTACGTGGGGCCTTGCCTCCAGTGGACTTACGGGCGGTCTGCTTGGTACGAGCCATCTTCGGGAGAGTGGAATTGTCTCGGACAACAACACCTTGAGGAATGAGACCCCGCCAGACTTGGGTGGCCGTTTTATACCCTCTCATACCTGAGTTGGCGGGAACTTAACCGGAAATCTTCAGAGGCCATTGGCTGGGCCGTTTCGGCGCCAAGGGAATAATGATGCCCACCCTCCCTGCAGCTGCTTCGTGGCCCTCCTCAGCCCAACGGATGTTCTTTTGTCAAGCCTACAAAAAAATCATCCCCAAACTGTCAAGGACTTTTCTTCTTCAAAAACTCCCCCCCTCCATCTTCCCGACAATTCTTGTGCAAATGAAGTAATGAACACATGAAACAGCTGCAGTGAAGGGGGAAATAATACGAAACTCAATGTATACAAATTTGCCAATTTATTATACTTTGATCATATGCTGCACAATAATGGTACAGTCAAATGGGTACAGTAAAATGAAAATAACGGCACTGAATGAACTGGGCTACGATTGCGGAACCATTTGAGCAGAATGAATTCATTTTAATGGTGCTAGCAGCACCTATTCCACAGGGTAGTGAACTCAAGGGGTAAATCATTGACAGGTGATTTACCCCATTTGTTCCCCAGTTCAATAATTCCAGCCATATCATTGATTATTTACATTTTATAGGCGTTTCGGGGCATTGTGAGTGGGTGGGTGGGGTAAACCTATCCACAATTATTTCCCGCGCAATTTCCTCTCTTGCACTGGAGGCACACCTGGTTTTTTGGCGGGAACAAGGTGTTGGGAGTAGGGGAAGTGGGGTTGGGGAGACTGGAAAGGGTATAAAACGGCCAGCCATATGGCCTGGTCCTCATTCTTCCTCTGGGAGCATACTCTGCTGCACCACCGTTGATCCCGTACGTATTCCTGTGTGTGATCGACAATGACCGGACGAGGCAAGGGAGGCAAGGGGCTGGGGAAGGGCGGCGCCAAGCGTCACCGTAAGGTCCTCCGTGATAACATCCAGGGCATCACCAAGCCGGCCATCCGTCGCCTGGCCCGTCGCGGCGGAGTCAAGCGTATCTCCGGCCTGATCTACGAGGAGACCCGGGGCGTCCTCAAGGTCTTCCTGGAGAACGTGATCCGCGACGCCGTCACCTACACGGAGCACGCCAAGAGGAAGACCGTCACCGCCATGGACGTCGTCTACGCCCTCAAAAGACAGGGTCGCACCCTGTACGGCTTCGGAGGGTAATCACCTGCCTTATTGCAACCGACCTCACCTGGACAACGAAACGGCCTTTTTCAAGGCCAACACTTTGATCTGTTGGAATATGCAAAACCAAACAATAACAGCCAAACAGCAACAATGTCAATCTAGTGTGGGCCTACTATACTCTTGGGTCTTGGCCACAAATCTTTGCAGACGGCAGGTGTAAATAAAATGGTAAATAAATATTACCCCCTTGGAGCATATATGTTGAAAACGAACGCTCCGCTCGATAGGGTGAGCGGTAACGTCATGCGGCAACCAGCCATCCGTTCGGTTGCCATGGCGAGTGGTAGCCTCTCCCGCCAGCGCCCGTCGGCATACTGAGCACTAGGCGAGGGATATGCGAGAGTGTGCGAGGCTAACCGAGCGGGAGGAGAGCCAGCTGATGGATGGACCCTCTGGCCCTGGCATGCTTCCCGACACTGTGGGTCGCAGACGCACCGACGATCATTGCAGTCGATGCAGCAGGACCCAGCAGCGTTGCAGGTGAAGGCGGGGCATCGTCGTTGTCCGGAAGCCTTGGTGACCGCGGTATGCCGAAGGTGTCGAGGCCAGCTTTCAGGGCCCGCGTGGGGAACTCGACCCACGCCCACCACCTGGCCATGTTCGAGTTCATGGAGCAGCATCGGATGGGGTCGTCGGGGATGACGCTCGCCCTCAAGACCAAGCTCTGGAAGGAGCTCACCGAGAAGCTCAATGCCATTAGCTCCCAACCACGCACTGTGGACCAGTGGAGGAGGGTGAATTGCCCATTAACACTTGTTGCATTCCAGATTCCAGTACCATCTCTTTCATTTACCATGGCAGTGCCGCAGTGGTCACGCACTCCGCTGAATGAGTGTCGCTGACTTTATTCTCTGTAAAGTGGAAAGCGAAGAGAGTTTTAACCCTGGAACCGTGCCGTGGGGTCTTTTCGGACCCCAAAGGAATTAAAATGCATTAAAATAACAATTACAATGAACTGTTTGCCATTTTTTTAAAGTATATAACAGCAGTGCATGTTTATTTTGAATTAGCGATCATTTTAGGCATTGTTTAAAGAATGATTGCATATAGTCAATACATTGAAAAGTATTATATAAAAATTAAAATATGGCGTGGGGTCCTAAAAGACCCCATGGCACAGTTAAAGTAACTTTCAGGCACGGCACGGTTCCAGAGTTTGAACTGACCCCTGCTCTGGAGTGTCTGGTGGATTCCATTTCTATCTAAAGTCCATTAAACCAAAGAATGAATATTCAGCCCTCCTCTACCCAACTCATCCCTCCTCATGTCCCCGAATCTCTCTGCAAGCATAGGCCAAGAGCTTGCATATAGGCCTACTACTACACATGCTCAGAACACACAGCTGGTGTGACATCAGATCGTTCTTACGTTTAAAGGACTGTTTAAGACTCAAACAGTCCTTTAAATGTAACTTTATAACAAAGGAGTTGAATCCAAATCCTTCGTTGAGCCTGTATGTCGTTGAGCCTGTATGTCTAGAGTAGAGCTTTTCTTCAACTTCTTGATAAGGTAGAAGGCTGAAATGTGGTACTCTTATAGAGTGTTCCAAGTATGCATGTCCTGTGGTAAAGTTCACACGCAGCTGTTAAATACTATTTTTTGTATCTAGTTGTGCCCAATCGAAGTGCCCAATTAGCAACTAGTAAGCTCAACCACGGCATAGGCTGGTACAGTTGAACCATCATCGATAAGTTCGTTTGGAATATCTGTCAATATTTATTGATCATAATAATTAGTCTTAATATTAGTATCAGCTGGAAGCCTGGAAGTAATAGGTATGATCTTATTCATGAGATTGTTGTATTTTCTTCTGAACAGGCCTGGACTGACTACAAGGGTCTTGTCAGAGCTAAGGCTGCAAAGCTGCAAAATGGCACTTCCAACACACTTGGCCTCACACCCCTTGAGGAGAGGGTGGTTGCTTTTATTGGTAGCACTGCCAATACCAGCAGCACAGAAGTCGTCACGAAATTGGGACTAGAAGAAGTTTGGGTAAGTTCATCACAGCTGAAACTTGTGGAAGGTAGTCTCACAACCAAAGTAACTCTTCTTACCCTCCTGGATTTTGAAAATTTTTGGACTTTATAATTCTGCTTGGCCTACAGTGTTGAGAAAACATCACCTCCGCTGCTAATTTCCACGTTAGCAGGGTGAAAATACTGCCAAAAGGCGATTTTCCGTAGCCACAACACCTCCATCCGGTTGCAGTCGCCTTTCACCACGTCTGTAGCACTCTCTGGTGCCACGAAGGAGAACCTTGGGTCATCTCGCACGCTTTGAAGTCGAAGGCGATTATAATAATGGAGAGCCTTAGGTCCTGGCTCTCCATTATTATAATCGCCTTCGACTTCAAAGCGTGAAAGATGACCCTTCTCCTTCGGGGCACTGGAGAGTGCTACAGACGCGGTGAAAGGTGACGCGACTGGTGACTCACAACCGGATGCTGGTGTTGTGGCTTCGGACCATCGTCTTTTGGCTGTATTTTCACCCTGCTAACGTGGAAATTAGCAGTGGAGGTGATGTTTTCTCAACACTGTAGGCCAAGCAGAATTAGAAAATCCAAAAAATTTCCAAATTCAGGAAGGTAAGAAAAGTTACTTTGGTTGTCAGTTTATTTGAAACTAGCAGGTTACCCGGTGTTGTCTGGGTATGTTGTGGTGGTAGTGGTCGGGGTCAAGGTCTATTTTCATATCTGCGAATTGTCGAAAAATCGCGGCGAATATGGATTTTCACGCGCGTGCGAATCACAAGGGGTATTGTTGGCATCAATAAATGAAAACACCCATTGCGCGCGATTTTTCGACAATTCGCAGATATGAGAATAGGCCTTCAGGTAGAGCTTTCCATATCTGCGTTCTTTTTAGTAAGTTTGTTTATAAAGTTTGCATTCTATTATTATACACTGGATATACCTTAAAACTGGTCTTATGGGCCATTGTGTAACAATACACCAAAGTTTGTCATTACCTGTGAAGGGGGAAGGGGATCCTGCACAGGACGATGATGATTCCCTTTCTTGGACCAAATGATCTGGCAATTTTTTATCAATAGAGTTTACCCATTAAATGAATGTCGATCAAAAATTGACTTACCCCCTTTTTGTACACCACACCCTTCAATTATTGCAGCACTTCTTGATGATACCAGAGCCGAAGCTGTTCCACATGTTGTAAAGATTAGTCAGGTGTCTATTGTTAGACACAACTTCTTAGAGTGTAGAAGTGGAAAGCCATTCTTTTGTAGCTGCCTCTGTTCAGCTTGTGTATGGCTGCTTTAAGTTCTAGATGGGACTGGCGATGGCATTGACGGTCTGTTTCATGCTGCTTTTTAATTCATTGGCGTTTGGCACCAGGAGATTGTTCCAACGTGTAACACTTCTTTGGAAGCATTTGAGCGAGAAAAAGACAAGAATTCAAGTTTCCATGGAGATGACCTTGACAGTACCTTTTCATATTGTTGTCGGATAATGGTGTAAGGAGAGGAGGTATATAGGGTGTTGTGGGAGTTAGGCTCATTTTTGGAAGCTGAAACATGCAGCATTAAATTCCTCAGAAAAAGTAACCCCCGATATGCTAGTGGAAGTAAGGCGGTGTAGGGGCCTTCCCGTGGATTTCTATAAGGGACAAACAAACTCATAAACACCCTAATCGAAGAAAACTAATGGTGGTATGCCACCCCCCTAAAAAGGGCTCCGCCCTATCAGGTTATTTTTAAAAAAAAACTAATAAACATCCTCATTTATAGATATCTATGTAGATGATATTCAGTACACAACACTGGTTTTTGTAACTGGTGACATGTTATGCATTGAAATCCTGCCCATAGACCATGTAAATATTCTGCAATGGGCTTGTTTCTACTGTATTGAGGGTCCGTTATATATTAAAATTTCAATGTAGTGTTGCATGGGTTTCATGGTAGATAAGAGCCAGTCTTTATTACTGCTGCAAAATTAAAGTGTTACCTTATTACAGGTGGAGAACTTGAAGATTCTGGATGATGATGACGACATCATTGCCAATCCTGTTACAACTGTCAGTCCTGTTGCAACTGCCAGTGATGATGATGATGAACCTGGTGATGAGGATGAAGCTGGTGATGATGCCAACACGGGCACCAACACCTCTGCAGTTGGTGTGAACACCTCTGCCAGAGCAAGTGATGGTGTTGATGCCATTCTCAAACTCCCCAAGGCCCCTAGTGAGCAGCTCTTAGAGAAAAGGCAGTGTAGTAAGTTTATACATGACCAAACAAATTTTAAGGGACAACATCAGCATATGCCCCAATAACCCACCCTTATGCTTTTGCAGGGAAAGGGAAGGGTGGCATGAGAAGGGGATCTCCCATCTCATGGAAGGAACTGTTGCATTAGGTGTCGCTTGGTGGGAATTTTAAAAGTTTTTATGAAGTGAGTCTGTTGCTATTGCTGAGATCTCTCTGTATAATCCTGCACACATTTGGTTTTTAATTGATGTGATGCTGGAACAAATATTCTGTGCAACAGTAGTAAGAGCTTCTGTGGATTTGTAGTGGTACTTCTAGGGTGACAGATGGGTTGAACTTACAGTATGGAGATGGATTGGGGGTAGTGAGAAAAATCTGGTGGTTTTCAAATTCTGATGGCAAATATACCAAGTATCATCTCATTTTCTTGCAGCTGCTCCACCAAAAAAAAGGATGCGGGAGGATCACCTGAATGACTGGTTGCAGGGCTTCAAGGAAGATAGGAAGCATCGTGACCAAGAACAGAGGGCACTGCATAAGAGGTTCCTGGAATTAGAGGAGACAAGAGAAATCAGGTTGCAGGAGGAGCTGCTACTGCAAAAACAGCAGGAAAAGAGACTGCAAGAAGAGCTGGAGGTGCGAAAACTTCAGGAGGCAAGACGGCAGGATGAGCTACGTTTGAGGCAGCAGCGGGAAAAGAGACATGCAGAACAGCAAAAAGAGCAAAATAAATTAAAGAGGACAATGGTAACTGTTATGCAATCTCTGCTGGAGAAGCTGCAGCAGTAAGTGTAAAGATATGTACTGCTTGACCACCATGCTTGACAAATTTGCCCTGCATCACTTGGCCCTGTCCATTCTCACCTGAAGGGATACAACAAGCAAATCACATCTGAAATGTTAAGTGTAGGTAGTGTTGGAGGTGAGGGTGGCCGGCTTTCACATGCCTATCTTCTCTCTAGGCCCCAAACTGTGGGTCGCGACACACTTAATATTTGGGGTCGCGAGGGAGGGTAAAAACTTATTTTCACAAATGATTTTTCTCTCTCTTGAAATATTATGCCCATAAGGTAAGTTACAGAGCAATTCAGACACTCAACAATAGTTATCCATGATTTCCATATCACTGTATACCTGTATTTTCATGTTGAGGGATCAAAATGTGCATATCTGTGGGGTCGCGAATTTTACGAGGCGATTTTTTGGGGTCGCCAATGAAAAAGATTGGGAAGCACTGCTCTAGGCAGAGACAGGCAGGTGTCATGTGATGCAGCACAATTTTACCATCATGCGGAACATGGGATAGTGCACTTCCCTGAGGAACCATGGAGAGCATTTTTGGATTGCTTATTCCAGCAAACACTTTAACCCTAATAGGATGGGCGGTATTTTGTACTTGGGGAAAATTTTGCAATGCAGCCCACACCACCTGCAGTGTCTGGCATTGCCCTCTGATCCAGTGTGTCATTTGATTAGGACATCTCCAGAGTTCCCCCCACCTGTGCAGTCACTGTGATAGCTGAATTATTTTTAAAACTGGCAACATTTTCCATCAAAAAGGAACTGACAAGGGAACGGTCAGGGTCGAGAACCTCCGATTTGGTTGAAACTGGCGTGAGGGGTCATTCATGTGCGATAGACACAGTGGTGAAAGTGTTAGCTCGCAACGTCCAGCCGTTTCCGAGATATGAGCGACAGTAACATCCGAATTTTGGCCACGCGCATTTGCCGGGAGCCGCTCTGCCAGCTCCAAATCCCTTCTACCTTGATTCCCCCCACTTTTTTCGATCCCACACCACCATCCCCCACTCCCCCACCAACATTTTCGTTTTCCATAGTTTCTTTGCTCCGGTATTTATTATGAGTTTTCCCCATTACCCAATTTTAGGTATAGAAGCTCTTTATTCGCAGTTGACAGAAGCGAAAGAAAGCAGCTTGATGGTCTCATAATAAATACCGGAGGAAAGAAATTATGGAAAACGAAAATGTTGGTGGGGGAGTGGGGGATGGTGGTGTGGGATCGAAAAAAGTGGGGGGAATCAAGGTAGAAGGGATTTCGAGCTGGCAGAGCGGCTCCCGGCAAATGCGCGCGGCCAAAATTCGGATGTTACTGTCGCTCATATCTAGGAAACGGCTGGACGTTGCGAGCTAACACATTCACCACTGTGTCTATCGCACATGAATGACCCCTCACGCCAGTTTCAACCAAATCGGAGGTTCCCGACCCTGACCGTTCCCTTGTGAGTTCCTTTTTGATGGAAAATGTTGCCTAGGTTTTGGGGATTCTGACTATATGGAAATCGAAAGGCGTAGGACATTTTTTTTTTTTTTGCAGAATCTTTTTGATAGTGGCAATAAATGCCAGCCTTGGCAAAAGTTTTCAGCTCAATTTTTAGTTTTATGATTAGAAAATTAGGATTTTTTGGGGTGATACCAAGGTGAAAAAGCCACACAGAAACTGTCGCTCTGCATAATAACACCATCAAAATTTCTTTGCACGTCCAACCCACATTAGGCCATTAGGGTATGGAGAAGCAACAATCACATCAATTTATTGAAAGTGGCCCTAATTACTGTATCAGTAGGATTCTTCATTCAAATGGTTGCTGGAGGAAACAGTCCGTACATTTCCCCTCCCCCTTCTTGGTATAAGTTCACCACCCAATGTTCATGAACTACCTTAATGGCAGTGATTCAGTAGGAGACGGTAAGTTAACACTGTTAACAGTGCAAGATGGCGGATACGAGCGGGTTCACTGTGGAGGAGAGACTTGTGGCTACTGTGTGGGTCCACGAGAGGCCTCATACGGAAAGGAACATAATGCACACCATGCAGGATATCAGGGCTCGTTTTGGTAAGGCGCCACCGAGAAGAAGTAATTGTTCAAGTGGGAGAAAAAAGCATTCAGGATGGGAAATGTCGACGGGAAGTGTGAAAGACACTTCCCTTGCTAAATGCTTTTTTCTCCCACTTGAACAAGTTACTTCTTCTCGGTGGCGCCTTACCCTGACCCTCGACCCTTCTGCTGGGAAATGAGAAAATTTTCTGTACTCGCCAACCTGAACTTCGACTTAGGGAGACTGAACCCTCGTAAGGCCAGAGCCAGCCCTTGGGGGGGGGGGGGGGGGG
>JYFJ02006758.1:0-18144 GCA_000934665.2 Catajapyx aquilonaris | reverse complement strand
TTTTAAGACATATCGAGTTTCGAGTGTACGGAAGGGAAATTTTTACAAACAAACACACTTCCTAAAATAGTGTATATGTACCCCTTACCAGCACCCCTACATACCCGGGCAACGCCGGGTAACCTGCTAGTTGACACTAAATGCTGCACACTGGCACCCTGGCATTAATCAACAAACGCCGCTCCGCCGACGTCCGTTAAGTTAGCCCCCCCACCATCACAAATTGCATTTTAAAAAATGCCAATCGTTAGTGCTTCGTTTGTGCCGAAAACAGTTCCTCTCTAGCTGCAGCCAATCTCGAGATATAAATTATTGAAAATTCTGATGATGACGTCACCAGCCCCCGCCCCCGCCAACAGAATTCAGCACGTACTAATTCACTCCAATCATCTCCTGACTATAATAGACCAGGTTTCTGAAAATACCACCCCTTGCACAAAGGCATATTGGGAAATCATCATGAAGAAGACAGTTATTCAGGCATTCATGCTGTGGACTAACATTTACGGTTGTAGATTGCAGCAGAAAAATACAACGAAAGTGCTTGTTTGGCTTCGTAAATTAAATGGGGCATAATATTCTGTAATGTTCTACGTGCCTATCGCAGTTATATAATCGCGTCCGCCAGTAATAATTGGACAGATTTATAAAGTTTTTCTTCACCGTTGCGTTGATTCGTAATAAATCGTCGTACAATTCCCACACCCTTAGAACACATGTGGTGACCTAGCTGCCGTCGCTTTGACGGCCAATGGGAATTGTACGATGATTTACGAATCAACGCAACCGTGAAGAAGGACACCAAATGCGTAACACCACATGTCCTGATTACAGATTTACACCATTTGAAGACCTGAATTGCAAAAGGTCCCAAGTCCAGGAATGATTAACTTTTCAGGAGAGTGCCAAAATAGAGAAGATCAGAAGGAGGGAGGTTGTATGATTTTTTGTAACAGTGAATTGCAAGGTAAAAAAAACTGTGCCCACTTGTTGGAAAATAGTGGTGTATACAGCATACTAAACCTGCCTTCCTGCACGGAAAAACATCACATGTCCATGGACATGGGAGATGGGACTATATTCCATGCAGCAAGAACCAAGGATAGCCAAAATTATGTGCTTTCTTTCGGTCTTGGGATGATTCTGCATTCGGGCCAGAGGAGTCCTTTGCTATAGAACAACTTGGCGACAAAAACGCAAATTGGCAGAAAAAATGCACTTGGGACCTTTCGAAATTCAGGTCTTCATTTGAATGCATTGTTTTCTAGGACATGGGCAATTGGGCATACCTTATGTTTGGTTTACGGAGTATGTGCTGTGTATATGCAGATATTAAATGTTTCAATATACCCCTAAAAGAAAAAGCGGTTCATGTCATTACCTCCTCCATAGCGTTAACGGTTAACCAGTTCAGGCACCACCACCACCACCACCACCACCACCACCACCACCAACAACAACAACAACAACAACAACAACAACAACGTCAAACTATAGTGGCATTCAGTGACGATAGGAGTCCCAAATAATAGAGACAGCACATACGCAAAAACCACAGCCTTATTTTTAAAAACACACACACACACACACACACACGTTATAAAGTGCTATCCTTGTGAGGGTCTGGCAAAAATAAAAATTTAAAACTAACCTAACCTAACCTAACCTAACCTAACCTACAAAATACACACGAAATTTTGGTGACCTATTTTTTCACAGTAAAAAGGAGGTCTTGGTTTGATTTTCCGCCATCCTTGTGAGGACTGTGTACCTTATGAGGGCCTGAAAAAAGTCCTCGTAAGGTTTTCGGTCCTCACAAGGATAGGAAACAAGCGAAAAAAATCCTCACAAGGATAGCAATGTCTGATCACTAGCAATAGCATATCACCAGATATGTGCATGCCTCTCGCTAACATGGCATCACACGTGCTTCATATATTGCAAAACCGAAAAAAAGTGCTTCATGTGGACATCCATCGGGCGTTATTTGGCAACAAGGTATCGTCCACGTCTGACCAAATGGATAATATAGTAATAGGTATAGGGAGAAGTGATCCCCACTGATTACAAATCCTTAATTAACTCGTACGTCACTTGCTCTATCTAAGCAAACAACCCTTGGTTACCCTTTGGCCAAGGGACAATGCGGCCGTGGGACCGTGACCGGTGATCGCGGTGTTGTGGATTCC
Source organism: Catajapyx aquilonaris (assembly GCA_000934665.2). Lineage (NCBI taxonomy): Eukaryota > Metazoa > Arthropoda > Diplura > Dicellurata > Japygidae > Catajapyx > Catajapyx aquilonaris. Next base: position 15,955 of record JYFJ02006758.1, on the reverse strand, counting down.
GAAATTTCTCAAAATAATCAACCACGGTTACCTGGCAGCGCCAGGATAGCCAACACATAAACACAGAAAAACAAAAGAAGGTATGCCAATCTTTTTGCTGGTCATAGTACATCACGAAAAAAAATTAAAATCGCTTTTGGCTCGAAGTGCATAATTCAGCCACATATCGGCATTAAGCCGCCGGACTAAATCTGCAATCCCACCTTTGCATTGGCTGGGAAATATGCATCTGCCCACCTCAACATACCCATACCTTTGCAATTTAAAACAAAACACCAAAAAAACACACCCACAGTTTATTATTGTATGAACACCCAACCGCGTATGAACAACCTCTACCGCCTCTACTCGCATGCACTCGCACACATGTATCTAAATAATAATTTTATATGCACCCTTTCGGACCGCGTTTTTCTAACTGCTCATAACTTCCCTTATTATAATCAGCCAATGGAACTTATGGCAGTGTCTGTATTAGATCAGTGGTTCCCAACCTGGTGGTCGCGAAGCCTTCTCCGTGGGGGTCGAGGGTGGCCACGATTATTTTAATAAATTAAAAAATAACTACAATTTAAAAAATAACATTAGATGATCAAAAACTGGTTTCATTCTTCCCGCCACTTTCTTTTGACGTTCTCGGCCTATCCCCGGGTTCAGTGTTGAATATCGCGGCTAATCCTGCTTACCAACTCTTTCCACTGGGGATGCCAGTACTGCCGTCAGATGTGAGAGGACCGTAACTCAATGTTCACTTCCTTTGCGGCGAGAAAAGAAAGCAAGTGTTACCGAAAGCATCCAAGAGGTGGCGTTGGGGGAAGGGGGAAAAAGGAACGGCATCCCAACTCCACCTGTTGGGTGCTTTTGGCACCACTGATTATTTTTCTCGCCGCAAGGGGAAGTGGACATTGAGTTACGGTCTTCTCATCTCTCTCGACGGGAGCAGTAAGGACCTCGTTTAAAAAAACCGAAATTATTTTACTTTGTTAATAAACGTCCATGGAGTTATTGGCACCACTGATACACAACATCCCGACCTTGGCCAATATTCGATTCGGTTTGTTTACGGCACGTTCCATTCCCCTCCTCCTCTCCCCCTCCCCTGTTGTGAGGTCACCGTGAAGACGTGCGGGCGGAGGAAGGTGGAAGGGTGGAGGGGTTTTCACGGGAGAGGAGAATGATGTGTCCTCGTTGACGTCCAGCAGGCGACTGTGGCGTTCTTCCACCCATTGCGCATGCTCGGAAGGGGGGCCAATCGGAGTCAATGCGTCAATGCGAGTCAAGGCGTCATGGTAACAATATGTCCAGGGAACACTGAACAGGGGCCAATAGGAAGCGGTGGCGGGAACAATATGGGGGCGGACCAATCAGAGGGCTTATACATAGTCCGCAAGCATTTTAATATTATACAGGGTGTATCAAAACTCCACCATAAGCCATATGCCAATGGCGTAATGGGCACCAGGGGATCAATTAATGTAGAGGAGTCATTATGTCTGGGCAGCCTCATTACTGAGATAATTGATCATTTGCGTTTTAGCAATTGGGCCTAAGAGTGATTGTCACAGATTGTCACAAATGGTCACCGATCACATGCTACATGCAGTACACATGCGACATGCTAGTAGATAAATGGAAAAGCTGCTATTTTCACGAGTGATGCGATGTCGGGGCTGAAGGTTTCCATACCTCCCAGGATACCTTGTACTACGTGTTTGAAGGCAATTATCTCCGTAATGAGGCGGCCTAGAGATGATGACCCCTCTACATATAATGATGCTCTGGTGCCCCTTATGCCATTGGTACTAGGGGCGCCAAAAGAATTGACCGGAGTTGATGGGTATATAGAGCCATATACCCATCAAATCCGGTCAATTCTTTTGGCGCCCATAGTACATGGCTTATGGTAGAGTTTTGATACACCCTGTAGATACCGTAGCACTTATCCCAGGTTGGCATTTGTTGTGTATTGGCGGCTGGTAAGAAGGACTCAGGCTGATGAACTAAACAGGTGTATTGCAAGTATCAGATAGGAGCTCGAGAATACAGACCAGCTACTCGGTCTGTTCCTACATACAAGACAACAACAAGTCACAGTTGTCTGGCAACTGGTTACAATAATTACAGGACACAACATTCCTTCCCCCCAGAACAAAAAATCAGGAAAACAATCTTCTGCAAGTTGAGCTAGACGTAGTCCTGTAGGGGTGGTGGTCGTCTAGTGACCCTCCCACTCCGTCGCAGCTCTGGTCCAGGGTGTGTCTCCACGAAATCCGACTGCGGGTCCTGGGTCTCTTCTGCGATGCTTGCGTTGACAGGCCATCTCAATCTGGTCAGACCCAAGCGGTTCATACTCATAATTCCCAACACAGTGGTGGGCAGCCTGGACGCATTGAAGCGTACAGAGCAGCGTGCACGTGACGCAATTCGCTGGTTGGAGGCCCAGTTCCAGAGGGGACATAGGTTTGTCAGGGCGCAGAGGCAGCACGAGCGGACTCCTCTGCCACTGCTCAAGTACCCAAGGAGACGGGACAAGAAGTTATGGGCTTACTTTCAGATCCTGGAGTGCTGCAACTATTTTAGCCAATAAGGAGCTGTCAAAGATGGAGATGCTCTGGTCGTAGGATGTCCGCGCCTCCTCACACTGCTGAGTCCGCCCTCTGGACTGCTTCATTAGTTCCTTGGTCTTCTGGTGTCTCATCGTCTTCGTCCTTCCTCCTAAATATTTGGAGCAACTGCTGGTCCGCTCGCACTCTCACTGCTGGGTCCGCCCACTGGACTGCTTCAGGAGGCCATTGACGGACATCCGATGTACCCCGCACTGGTGTATCATCGTCCTTCCTCCCCAATCTTTGGAGCAGGTGGTTCACATGTCGTCTCCATTGTTGTCCTCCTGCAACTTCCACCAGGTAGGATCTGGGACCTGCTGGAGAAATAACCCTCCCTTTGGCCCAATTCCCCCCAGCTACCTCGTCCTGGGCGTACACGAGGGCACCCGCCTGGAACTCACGGGCCTGCCCCCCTTCCCCTATGGCAGCTTGGTGGTCCATGGTCATCTGTTCCGAGTCCATGTCCTTCAGCACTCGGGTCAGGTCATTCTTCTTCTTCTTCTTCGTCTTCTTCTTCTTCTTCTTCTTCTTCTTCTTCTTCTTCTTCTTCTTCTTCGTCTTCTTATTCTTCTGATCTTGCTGATTCAAGAATTTTTCACCATCAGCCACCAATGGCTGTTCGTCAGCTTCCTCCTCACCTAAGGTCTTCTCTGGGAAAACTTTCTTTGGTGTAGTCTTCTTCTCGGAAGTGGACTTCTTCTGAGACTGGTCGTCTGGGCTGCTTGAAAGGCTGAGCGTAACGAAGTGCTTGTGTGCCTGTAGCTGTCACTTCCAGTCCTCCATGTTGGCCGCTAACTCCTGCAGGGCATAAGTAAGCTGGCTGTTGTTGTCCTTCAATGTCTGTAGCTCAACCTCCCATTTCTTCGTAATGGCGGAACTTCGTGCCAGTGCCTGCTTGAGACTGTCATTCTCATGCCTGAGCTGAGCATCCACAGAGTGTGGACAGAACCCTCCATGTGGTCGCTGTCCAGTGTCCACCCACTCTCCTCACCCCTGGTCTAACTCTAGGTCCTGCTTCTGTTGCCCCGGGAGCCACCAGTGTAGGTGAGCCCTCTATTTTGATTCCCAAGGATTTGAACCAATCGCGACCCAACACACATGTTTATACATGCACACATGCATTATAAGCACAGCAGTTAAAATGGAAAGATCACTACATCTCAGTTTTAATCAATGTTGGGCACCGTTATCATCAAAATGGCTTAATAATAATTACTTTCCTTTCTTTTCCTTAATAGCCTTTTACATTCACTTCAACTACATAGCAATCAATTAAGTTCATTTGTCAATAATTTATTTAGCTTCTTCCCATTTTATGAAGTTTAATTCACAATCATAAATATTTTTGTACATTAATGTCATTCTCAGTTGAACCATGCCAAATAACTGTTCTAAAATAGTATTAGAGAAATATCTGAATATTTTAGCAATTAGGATAACATTCAAACCAGTGTGATGTGTAAAACGAAAGTGTAAAATCATCAAGTCTGGACGAAACTATTGGTATTGGCCTTATTTTTAGTCAGTCATTACTGTGCACATTCATATACAGTGTGCACTGGAGTCAGATTCACAATGAAGCAACTGACACTCCATTTTGACTATATTGTACCTTTTACAGGATGACTCCATAAAGTCAGGATACAATTAGGTAATTGGATTGAATTGTTGGTTTCCAGTTGTGCAAACTAGCAGGTTATTGATAGTCAATAAAGTCTGAGTTGGTATACTTGGAGTTGGCACAACTGAAAACCCACAATGCAATTTAATTACCTACGTTATTACAGTCACCTATTATGTTATTACAGTTACCTATAATACAGTCACCCTGTACAGTATAACTTTGCAACCTCTGTTTACTGGACAAAACCTACACTCTTCTTGTTTATAAGGACACGCATAGCCAGGAAATACCTTTCACCATTGTATGTGTTGTTAGTTGGTATCTGTGGTCAAGTAAATGTATACTGACCATTACATATAGTAAATGAGAATGAATAAAGAAAAGGCCTGAGTTATCTCTGCCACCAGACCGTATAATACTGTACTCGTACTAGCATGTTACACTTTTCAAGGAGTTATAGAAGTACAAGCAATATACAAAAAAAGAAAACTTTTCAGGATTGTCAGGTCACAGATTAAGAGGATTGATTAACATGATTGTGATTAGTTGATTACTGATAAGTTATTATAATAATATTTGCATGAATAAATTTCTTTTCCATAACAATGGTTACAGGCATATTTATTGCAGTAATTTTTTCGTGCATTACCAATGATGATGCTAACTACAGCCAATACTGCTTGGTGCGAAAGAAGCACAACAACCAGACACTTGGCTCCTTCTGTATAAGTCGGATGCAAACCTTCAATGATAATTATGTTATACTCGTACTACATGATAAATATCCGATTTTCTCAGGAACTAGGCTGCTGACATCAAACAGCACCTCCACATAAAATGATTTGCTGGTGCCGAGGAGGTCTAGGTGTTTTTCGATTGAAATATGAAATACTCTGTATCGTACATGCAATAATAGAAAATGTTATTTTCTCTCTTTCCTTTCCTGTTCATCTACAGCCTCGTGATATCACCCAGGAGAGAGCCTCTGCAATGGATAGCACTACACCTGTAAACTCATCTCAGCCACTAGTAAGGACCTTGATGCTTGATTTCACTGCACGACAACAATTGAGTGTTTCAAAAAATCAAGATCATTTTTGCCTGATTGTTAGAACAACAAATAGGGACTTAACAATGATCATAAATGCACATTATGAGCAGTGGAGATTATAAAAATTCTCTCTGACAAATACAAATTGTTATGACCATTAGATTCATTTTAATATGTATAAATGCCAAACTTAAAGTGACCCGTAATGCACACGATGATTAATTATTATTTAACTATGTTAAGTAATGAGTCTACCTAATCCCACAGGCTGAAGCCCAAGGAGATATGCGAGGTTTCGACATCAATCAGCAAGCATGGGGTAGTTGTGTCTACTCCTATCAGTCCAATCAGAATAATTCTGACTCTGAGGTACCCACGGACAACTTTACATACAGTGATGGAACTGAAAGCACTGACTGGGACTGGGGCTTCCCTTTACTGGACGATGACGCCTTCGGTTTTGCGGAGGTCAGTAAATATTATGTGTTCCGTTGCCTTTATGAATTATTGTTTCCGCCTCCTTTTCACTCTATCTCATGGGCTGTATAAGTGTATACACATAGTATGTCATTTTATACTGTACAATATGTCCTTTGCACTCACCTTTGGATCGACAGTTTATTCCAGTAGAAGCAGAGTTTGCCACAGAACAGAACATCTCTATGCGCACATCTCAGGCAGAGGTAAGGAACTTTACTCTAATATTTTACTGCTTGATAAGTGTGACGGCTAGTGCATAAATCTTTATGGCCATATATTACTTTTTAAAATCCATGCTCGAAACAGACCTTAGAAATCTTCACCTTCCACTTGAAAAATAGTACACATTTTCTCGATGTCATTGCAATGATGCCCGCATACGATTGACTGCTTGAGTTTCATTAGGTTAATCCTTCAACATATCACATTTGCAGGGTGACCTGTGATGCATAAATTGACAAATCTACTAGAGTTGTTAACATATGGATATGTCTCAATCACACAGAACATGCCAGGATTTTCCATCGACCATTGGTTCAATAGTTACATGATGCCCAACTTCGTTCAGTCCGATGTGAACTCGGGCTCTGAGGTACCTACGTCCACCGTACAAGAGGGAGATGATGACACTCCAATCACTGTCTCCGACTGCCCTGACCTGAACAATGGTGTCGCTAATTGTGTTGGGGTCAGTATACTAGCCAGTTAGCTGGGAAAGAGCATAAAATAATCGTAGATATGCAAAGAAAATACGCATAGAGCTTTTAAAAAATTCGGGAAAGTACACAACAATCAAATGAAAATAGCCGAATGATAAATGAAACAATTAATCATTGAGAAAATACAGAGTGAAAAGTTTTTACAATGTCACTCAGCACTCTCTTTTGATCAACAGGTTTGTGATAGCGACCGAGAGACTCCCATGGAACCGGATGTCTCTCCGGATACTTCTCAGAAAGCGGAAACGGTAAGGAACTTTGATTCTTATTTTACTACTTGACAAATGACACTGAAGTGCATTTTTCATAGCCATTGTGGCTTTTAAAAATCCATGCCCCAAGTTACTTGCCTTAGGGAATTTTTTAACATTCCCCTTGAAATTTTCTATTTTCTAAATTTTTCTAAATTGTATTACACTCACTCCCTGGTTCTGATGACTCATTGGGTTTCTTTAGAATTAATACATCGGCAAGATGACATTAGATGCCTAAGTTGACCGATATACTAAAGTTGAGTCTGTCCAAATCCCACAGGCTGAAGCCCCAAAAGATTTGCCAGGATTTCACATCGACCAACAGGCAGCCGTTAGCGCATCCTCTTCAGATAGTAACGCGATCCCCAACTCTGGTCAGTCTTCTCTGAACGACACCCCGGATGATGATCCTAGTCCTGCATGTTCTTCACGTAGGGCTACACGTACTAAAGTTACATACTGCGACCTGTGTGAGAGAAACTACAGCAGGCCCTGGGAACTTATCAGGCACAATAAAAGGTTTCATCTAAACCAAAGAAATAATATTTGCCTGCATTGTGGGTACAGGTGCTTTGAGAAGTCTGGTCTAAAGAGTCACGCTTGTGGTGCAGCGAGGAAGAGGTTCAATTGTAAGGTCTGTGGCACCAGGTTCCGCTACCTCTATGAATTGAATGATCATGTTCGGGGGGGCACATGCAAGAAGGTTGACCAAGGTAACTAGTATGACAAGTAAGTGGTTTGAGAAGGTGGAAAATCATGGAAGATGATCTCGACAGGGTAGTTTAGTATCCGGCCAGCAAAATCTGAAGGGAAAAGAATGGATTTAAATTATGCAGAAGATGACTACTTTTCCACAGCAATGTGTGTGTCATGATGTTGTAATACGGTCTCCTAAATAAACTGAAGAAAAAAAAATGCACCAGGGTTTGTCGAATAAAAGAGATATTCCACCTGGATCCTTTCCGCCTGAAGAGTTGCCAGATTTGTAGAAATGGACGACGGTAATGAGACCTCGTGGCCCCTACCCACATCTCTCCTCATTGAAAAGCTGGTTTAATTAATTTTTTCCCCTAACAACTTAGCCATTTTCCCCCAGCATCATTGCTATTTAAATTTCCTCCCGCGACATTGGACACAAGATGGCCGTCCCGGTCTGGATTGACCTGGCAGTCTGACCAGAACTGACACTCTTTAATAACAACGCGAAATGCATAATGTGATGCTATAATAGGAGGAGCAGTTAATTTCCGTCACTAATATATAGCCATCTTGAATTTGCAATATTTGCATCCACGAACTCTTGCCAGTGCACGTGGTCGAGTAGGATGGTACGAACGACCTAGACTGATATGTCCACCGTGCCAGAAGAGTCAATCTGCAGCAGCATCCCACTCTTCTTCTCACGCTCACTGCTATCTGCAAATCAAGTCATTTTTGTGTAGCAGCTATGGTTTTTTTAACGGTCCCGTAGTGGTAGAGTGGCGCCATCTGAGCTAGCGTCCTTTGGGGTTGAAGCGGTTGAAAAAAACGGTTTCCTTGTCTCTTCGTGCCTGCCATCCATCCCAGCCTAGGCACTGCCACTTTCGCCCATCGAATAAGTGACAATCAGGGATGATGCACTACCTTACCTTCGGAGAGGGAACAGGTCACCAACAGGTACGTAGGTCCACTTGGGGAAGAAATGGTTTCGAGGCAGCCCAGTCCTACTCAACCCAAGCCAGAAATCGCCATAAAATTAAACGGGACAATTATTTAATCCTAAATCTGCCCAAGTCAGGTAGCTACAGGGCTAGGGTATTGCTTGTCTGAGAGCATCATTGGTGTTTGTCTTGTGGGGACATCCAACAAACAATACAGCCAACAAATTGTTTCCCACTTGAGTAGGGTTGGGCCATTTTGTTACCATCACATTTTTGGGTAGTGCAAGATAATGGAAACTTGCTTGTTGCCATGGGGTTGACTCTGACAGGGGCTTAATAATATTATTATCAGGCTTAATTTTTCAAGGGTCAAGGCCCATTAGTCGGCCAAACTGTCACGGTTAGGGCTAGTGTTGTAAAGGCCAGGGAAATATTTCCTAGGATTTTTTTCCTAGGAAAATTTGGGTTTTTCGCGTGTTTTACAAAGACCCGGGTTTTTAACAGAAAATCTGCATATATTATTTTTCAAATATTTAACACATAAAGTAATGAGATCAAAGCTCTGACAATCATAAAATATTTCATTTTTTGTGATGTAGCAGAGCTGCCAACCCTCCCGCATTGGGCGGGGGACTCCCGCATTTACGTGTTCTCCCCCGCCCCCCCCCCNTAAATTATTATAATTATTTAATACTACTACCTCACTCAGCCCCGTGTCACTTCCCCCCTAGTTGTATGGATACGATAGTTTAATTTCTGTGTCTCCACCAGGCTGGGAATTTGGCGCTGGCTGCGCTACATCGTTCGCTATCCGCCATCTTTTTCAAGGTGTACTCAAGTGGTAAGTCTGCGGAAGAAAGATCCAGCCAATCGCGACAGACTACCCGCTACCTACCACAGGAGTTGCACCTTGAACAAGATGGCGTCTTAGCGAACCATGGGACACAGAATTTATTACACTACCCAAGTTTCACCCATCAGGGTTTATCGCATGGACCTTTATTATTAGCTGTTGGTGTGTCATAGTACATGGTACCTATTTAGCGTATCGTCCGGACCCATGGGCAGGATGACAGGAGGGGATGTGCAAGGTGCAGTGCATCTGATGCTGTGGCCATTTTTAGTGAACTCCCCCGGGTGGTTTAGTCTCTAGGAAATACCACCCGAGACGAAGCGAGAGGTCCACATTAGTATCCTCTGCACGACCTGGGGATCGAACTCGGGACCTTAGAGGTGGAAGGCTGTGGCGCTAACTACTCCACCACCGTGTTGCCCCAGAAGGTGTACCAGTAAGAATGGTAATAAATATTTGGAGGTAATATTTCCTGGAAAATAAGCCATCATCATCAAATGCTAAGTATTTCAACCATTTGCCAAACAACAATAGGGTGATTTATTTCCAGCATCTGCATGGCATAGTGGGAAACAGGAAACTGCCACAACGAGCTATGGGCATCTTCTAAACCAGCCATCCCGACACTAAATTGGTGTCCTGACGTTTAAGTTTAGCCCAGGAAAGCGTTCTGGCATTTGTAAAAGAACATTTCCTTGTCTGGCCGTTTCATTAAAACGTTCATTCTGTAGAATGGAGGTTTTTTTTCCCGCCCAATGGCTGTTTTCGGGGTATAGCCAAACATACACAATATATATGAGCATTCCACGTCAAGCGGACCACTTTCCGACAAATCTTTGAGGACCTTGACCAAAATTTATTGACATGTACTACTCATCGACCTATGTAGGAAGCCAAATTATTATTCCTCTGCGTTGCGTGGTTGCGTATCTACAGGGTGTGTAAGTTGCGATTTTTCAGTCATTTTACGCTGCCAGGGCTTTGAATGGAGGCCCGTAACTTCTGAACCCGTGAAGTGAATCCAAATGTGATGGGTGATTTAGGAACCTCTTTTAACGGCCTTTCATGATACGGCATTGAAAATCGCCGGAAGTAAAAAATTTTGACTTCAAGATGGCGGCGAAACTTTGATTTTAATATTCCTCAACGTTGGCCATTTTTGAGATTTTTTGAATGGCACTCAAAATGAACCTAGAAATGTGTGCTACGTAAACATTTGGGCATGTCAGGCCGGGCGGGTTGCGGACTGAGGCCTGTTTTTGTGTGTCCCCTGCGTGCCCCCGAACTTTTTTGGGGGGATGGACGACTCCAGGAACTCTGCAGGGATTACCACTGGGGCCGTCCAAGTGGTTACTGCCGCGTCGGCTTTAGCCCTATTCTGGTGCGAGAGTATCTGAGGCCGGCCGTTTTGAAGCACGGCCTTGATCTGTACACAGCTGGCCATATCCAGAACCTCTCGGAGAAGTTTCCGGGATACGGAGACGATTCACTCGTGTCCGGTGTCTGCGCACCAGAAACAAGTGTCAACAAGACGCCGTATAGATCAAGTATAGATTCAGCATTACCGTAAGTACAATGTGTCATCTCTTTCCAAAGAAAAGCCCATTATTAGGGCCACATTTTTATAATGGCTGGGCTGGTGATCATGATGTGCCTGTGTAAGAAAACGAAACACCTTTCATTTGGCATCAGCCTCATAGTACATCAGGTCAGCAGGGATAAAAGAACATAACTATTCCTCAGATGTGTTGCATCACATTTATTCGAATAAAAGATGTCTTATTTCTAGATTACAATACAAACTTTTGCACAAAGGATAAATTACTGGTCATAAACTTGGATAATTTTTATTTCTAGCTTGACTGCAACAGGACCATTGTATCTGCTCACTGCAACTGCAAGGGTGGAGCATCTGGCACATGTAAACACATTGCCGCTGGTGTGCATGCAGTAAACCAAGAGCGTGACAATGCATCAACTTCTGGAGAGAGGCAATGGGGAATTCCAAGAGCAGCACAGCTGCAGCGGTATGCGAAGGGGTCATCCATTTCAGATATTTATGGATTTTCATCTGCCCTAGTATCATCTCATCAACTTACTCCACAAAATATGCTGAAAGTTGCTGTTGGCATCAACTGCTCACTGCTGAAGATTTTGGAGGCTGAGTGTGAATGTGAGGCAAGTGGTGTGGTTGGAGATGTAGTTGATAGCCTGATAGCAAACGCTGCAGAAATTGTTGAGACTAAACGGAACGAACATGTCCTTGATGTTTTGGAGGTGGGATTCAGGGATGACTTGTGGGTTTTGGACCACAGTTCCACCAAGTGATGCAAATAATGTGAAACTGAAAATAGTAGTGTATGATTTGAGCAAAGACTTGACAGCCTCAGAGCTGCAGTATTACCAGTCGAAGATCTGCCTCAGTTCTCAGGGTGTTAGGACTGTAGCAATGGAGACAAGGTCACAACATTTGGATGAAAGGGGTCTGTGGGCATCACATAGGAGGGTAAGGATATCAGCTAGCACGAGGGCCCATGACATCAAAACGCGAAGAATTTTTTTTGAGATTGTTGCAAAGAGGTTCTTGCTAGAAAAGAAGATATGCACCAAGGCCATGAGGTAGGGTATAGTGATGGAACCAATTGCTTTGGCCCAATATGTAACTTCCAACCATACGCAGGTAACACACATAGGGGTATATATTAGTACAAGACATCCTTGGCTTTGCTGTAGTCCAGATGGACTAGTAATGAGAGACACTGGGGTAATTCTTCTTGAAATTAAGTGCCCCTCTAGATGTGAGCATCAGAGTGTGATACAAGGCGACATTAGCAATGTTGAGTACCTGCAGAAGGACAGTAATGGTATGTGGATGTTAAAGCCATCACATAAGTACTACACACAGGTTCAAGTGTCTCTTTATGTCCTGAAGCTGAGAGAATATCACTTTTATGTGTATTCTCCCCTTGGAAGTGTTCAAGTTCTGGTGATGCGGTCCAATGACTTCCTGCATGATGTGATCCCTAAGTTGGAGATGTTTTATTTTAAAAATTACTTACCATTACTTGTTAATGAAAAGTCAGTGGGTAGGGATGTGGTGGGCAGTGTGTGAGGGAGTGGTTTCTTCCGAGACTGCTTTTCATTCGGGTGGGAAAAAAAGAAATCATGAGAGCGAATATACTCCCCAGGATACTCCAGTAATGTCTCTAAGCGTTGCATCACTGGTTGCGGGGAGCCTTTCGAAAAGGTTGTGACCATTGTTACTGTCTGTCTGCGAGCCATTGTCTGTAACCACTTGCACTGGGGTATTTGTCTGTGTACTCACCTTCATTGGTATATTAGCTTGAGTTTGTACGTCACTTTTTCTTACCATCTGATCCTTTTCCATGTCATCATCAGGATAATGTGAGTTCCTGACAAAAAAAAAATTGGGATGAACTCCCCCCCTAAGAGAGCCAATGGCTCTATCACGGGGTAAATTATATTATATATATTATATATTACAAGTCATTGCACTAGTACTCAAGTCTTGCATGAGTTTCTGTCGTTTGTTGTGGCGCTCGAACCGTGCGTTTTCATGTAATGGTGCAGTAGGCTTCAGCTGGTGTACACCATGCATATTGATTGAAGGGGAATATGCAGGATGCAGGGGATTGTTGCTGTTTTCTCCACCCACAAAGTGGGTGCTGCAGATGAAGTGGTTCTTGGTTGGGGTCCATTTGGAGCCATCTTCACTACAATTAATGAGATAATATAATTGAGATTACAATGTCGTAGGATATGCTTTACATGCAGCACGTACAACAACATATTGTTCAATAATAAATGCAATACATGAACTTGAAACCATCACATGTATACAAAAATGTCAGCGTTACGGCGACCCGACCATAAAGGCCCCGCGCCAATCACATGTACAGTTTACATTTAGTTACCGTGGTGGCTCTAATTAAGTGACATGAGAAATATTTTATTCAGGACTTACTTCACGCGTTTAACAGCTTGGATCCAGGCTTCGCGGCGAGCTGAGTGCTTGATAGCATGGGGAAAACTGTAAAACCGCGTTCCTTCTGGGCAGTTTTTATATTTGTAATTGCATCCAAACACGCAACAACCAACGTTAGACTTGGTGGGCAAGGGTGCAGACATGGCAGTACCTTGGGGCAGCCCAGGGGCGGCCTCTGATCACTGCGGTAGTGGTGTCAAGAGCTACCTACACTAGTGAAAAAGGCGGATCGGCACAGAAGCGGGAAAAACGAGCCCAAACGTTTACGCCCGATCCGCCGTCAGGAGGCAGTGCAAGCCATCTCCACGGTCCCTATACGTATTAACCGAAGCAGGTTGGCATAGTGGATAAGGCGTCCGACTGCTAATCGGGAGGTCCTGGGTTCGAATCCCGGGACCGGCAACCCTGAACGTGGTTTTCTGTGGTTTTCCACGGTCTTTCTAGGATAATTCCGGGGTCGCTTCCGCATAATAGGCCACAGCCGCTTCCTTCCTTCCCTATCCTTGTAGGTTGAAAGGCAATGCTGGCCCAACCTCCTTAAAATATCAATTATAAAGGTCCCTATACGTATTATAAACAAAACGACATCGTAATCCCCTAACTACATCAACAGTCTCGCAACCTATATAGGCAACAGTGGCTAAACTCGAAATTGGAACAAAGTACAAAACAGTGAACAAATAAGTAGGCCTACAGACACCACGTAGAAATGTCATGACACACGAGGGTGACGTTAAACCAACCACTATGTACTGAATTCGAGCCCAACTATTCAGTTCAGATCCCACGAAGGGAATGATGTAATGTGCGATCTGATCGCACCGCAAGCTGGAGTCAGATATACCATATACGTCCAGAAATATGTATTTAAATTAATAAAGAAAATCTGACGTACCAATCAAGAAGATAATACAGATCGACAAAAGCATAATTAAGCTTGATCTCTGTTCGGACATGTTCGAATTCAAATGCGATGTGCATAGGTCTCGCTCCGTCTGACTCGGTCTGACTGCAGGCAGCCATGGCTTCAATATGGCGGGCATCGAACAGTAATACCAAATACCACATTGTTAGAATGGATCGCACTATTGGTTACAACATGGCAGCCCGAATACATACCGTGATACATACCGTGAGCCACGTGAGCCACACGCAGTGGTAATGATCCTATCGATTGTGGCCCAATAACGGCAAAGTTTCAACTTGGTTTCAATCCATCCTTTGTAATAATTTTGCATAAGTACTGCTCAATACAGAAGGGACGGTGTTATGCAATAATGAGTCAACCCACATAAGAACAGTATTGAGAAAAATGGCTTTGAAGGTCATGATTACCTGTGAAATTAATTCAGTGTTCTTTTCGGTTATTTATGTCAAAAGTATGCAGATTTCACCAGCGTGATTTTAACTGAATGAAGTATAGGATCATTCAGGTATAATACGTTCCTGGGCTTATTATCTCAATTTTGACATTTTTGTGGGTTGACCCATTATTGCATAACACCGTACAGATCAGGGTATTGATCACATGTCGTTTTCCATTGTGACGCGTCATGTCAGCATAAAAAAACGTGGCCATTTTCGGACTTTGAAATTTCGGGAAAATAGGATTCTCAACCTGTATCTGTCTCTTCGAACGTAACTACAACATTTGTCCCTTGCTGTCTCCAGCAGGGTGGCGGAGTGACTCACATGGTGACCGGTAACTCTAATGTGTCGCTGAAAGGAGACGCGGTCATCCCAGCCTGTCCCACGCCACCAGGGTATCTCCAGCCAAGGTATGTACAGTACTTTCATTCATTCATTCATTACACTCACGGCATATTCCCAAGATGGGGTTACCAGCGATGACGAACAGTACTGTACAACATATTCCAGTGTTTCAAACAGCCCGCGCTCTTCGTCACTGCGCGCGCATTCCCGTGACGTCACTCCCCCACCCGCCCCCCTCCGACCGACGTTCAATTGTTTTCTTGTTGACGGAGGAGGATTGGAACAGTTGCTTCAGGACGAGTCGGACGATAAGTTTCAATCTCTTGCCCTTCTTCTCCCCCGGCGACCCCCGTTGTTTACCCCTGGAGATATGTGGAGCCAGGAAGGCCCAGGAGCGACGGCGGCGGTACCCGTGGAAGAGATGGAGCTGGACGCGGCTCCTTCAGACGACCCAGAGGACTATTTGACCTGGGAGGAGCTGGAGGCGATCACGCTGCCCAATCTGTCCGAGATAGAGGTGATCGTGCTGCCCAATCTGCCCGAGCTGGACTTGTTCCAGTTCGAGAAAATATTGGACGACATTATGCTGAACCCGTCCTGCCTAGAACCTCTCGACACGTTCGAGGACTTCATCAGCTGGTTGCCCACTCCAAGCCAAGTGGAAGAATCGGTACGCATTTCTCGCCAGTGTTTCTCGGTGGTCGAACGCATAGACCTTAGACTAGAGCTCTAAGGTCTATGGTCGGACGTTCCATTGGCAAATTCGACCGAACGATATGGCGCATTCTCCTCATCGGGTGTGTTCAGCTGCACTGATGTCAGAAAACATTCGGCTGAGGGCATATAGGCTGAGGGAAAATTGAAGAATAACTTTTGCTTGTTTATTTAGTTCGTAAGGCTTACTGTTGGCACCATTTGCTGTTTTCTCACTTTACATGCAGCTGAAAGATGTTACCTGACTCCAGTGCAGTTCCAGAATGTCGACTTACCGCAATCCCCAAGTCTAGTG
>JYFJ02006757.1:0-18148 GCA_000934665.2 Catajapyx aquilonaris | reverse complement strand
TGGCAGCAA
This sequence comes from Catajapyx aquilonaris, assembly GCA_000934665.2. Classification (NCBI taxonomy): domain Eukaryota; kingdom Metazoa; phylum Arthropoda; class Diplura; order Dicellurata; family Japygidae; genus Catajapyx; species Catajapyx aquilonaris. The sequence goes on along the minus strand of JYFJ02006757.1, from coordinate 18,139 downwards.
TTTTTACCAGACCCCACAGAAATTCACTGTCCAAGCTATAATCGTATTTATTTCAGTTGTTAACTGTCAAATGAACTTCAAATTTGGTGTCCTCCTAGCTCAATTGTTACTATTCATAATTATCCATTCTAAAGTCCAGATAATCTTAATGGAAACTTTTTATCACATCCTGTGTATAACCCCACCACTCCATTTTTTGGGGGTGTCCCAATATTTTCAGATCAGAGCAAGTATATGCTTCAGCATAAAATAATATGATGATGAATGTAACTCTGGATAAATGATTATTCTCATAATAGTTGGGATTCTGCCTTTCTGGGTGTCCAATATTTCATATTGCAAGAAAATTCTAAAGCAGTGCAATTGATGTTACTTGAACTGACGACTACATTTTGAGGATATTGGGGCGGAGGGGTTTTGGCCTGACCAAATTCCAACTCGAATTCATAACGCTATAATGCTGCCTACAGTCTCCTCGATGACAAGTCCTTTCAAGCACTAACAAGAGACATGCTGCTCACACTTTTCAGGGTGAAACTTGCTTGTAGAAGAAGAAGAAATATACGATACCCAAATGGGACAGACTTGACCATTTTGTCTCGTTCATGCGGATATTTTTGACTGCATTTGCGGCAGATCATGAGTAAGTTATTGGAAATCAAATAATATGCATTATTTGGGACACATCGATTCATGTATTTGGAGGTCGATGAAGGTGGATGAGGAACATGTCGGTGCAGGAGTGTAGTGTAGAGTAGTCTACGTGGTTATACAAGGGGTGCCAGGAAAAGAGGAGAGCTCAAGCTTGAGCGTCGATAATATTGCTTTCTCAAGAAGGAACTTTGAACATTTGATGCATGGTGGGTATATGCTGGGTAATAGACGATGTGTAGTCGTTGTATCACATTATTGGAGTCCAGAGGTATTCTTGGAATATTCTGCATGGTATACAGTACCGGAAGGAAAATTCGTAACCCCTGCAAAGAGAGAATAGATATTAGGCCCCCCCTTCGCTTTTCTGATGGATTTTGTTTCTCGTTTATTTTATCATATTAAGAGGAACCCATGTTTATTTAGAAACATCTCAGCCACTACATCCTTAACACCTTCCAACGACAGTACAATTTACAACTACATTAATATGGTTGCCGACAGTAAGACCAGACTGTACCTAAATACCACGCGCGCCATAAGCAATCCGTCATTTATTGCAGGCAACTATTGGCTGCGAAATAATACTCATCCTTTCGTACATTCTGTGAGTTCCACTACCTGCGGCGCATTCCTCACTTGCCACACATGAGACATTTGCCGTAGGTAGTGGCTCTCACAGGATATACAAAAGGACGATTGCTCGTGCCTAATATTGGGTCGATAGAAGGCCTACATTGAATCAGAAGTCACGAAGCCAGATTAACAATTGCTAATTCAGCTGAAATGCCAAGTACTGAAAACCCCACTCATCGCTATTGACTGATGGAGAGCACTTATATCAGGATTTTCATATCGAAAATCGTAGTGGTATGATGAATATCGCAGGGTATGCGCGATATACAGTATTTAAATTGTAGATGGCAAATCGACATTGAATACTGCACATTGCAAGTGGCGTGGCATTATATATTGTTGCATGTAACTGATGTCGACTTACCATCACATATTCACTAAGTGTTGCTTATCGCGCAAATATTTTAGAGGAAAACGGGGAGCAGCATCACAGATTGGGGGCAGGGCGCCTCCGGTTTATGTGAAGTCATATATCTTAGGCTCGTATACAGTACAGTACATGGTATATGCCAACATAGATAAATTGAAATTTAATGGGATACTCTTGCAACTCCTCTGTGTTGCTATAATTAGATGCCGCATTGACGTCACAATAGGCCATTTGTTAACCTAGATGCCACAACCCATTTCATCTAAAAAGCGACAATAGAATATTCAATAAGATTCAACCCGCGGATACCTCATACTGCAAGCATCACACAGCATAGGCATCGAAAATCGACAACTGACACCGTCATTGATAATTGAAGGGTTTCGTGCAAAAACAGGATCAGTCCACTTTTGGCCGAATATGAGTTAGGAGTGTTTCTGCCACCTGGGACCATTATGCATCTTTTGGTTCAGAAATCAGACCTGTCACGCCCTCCACTGAGAAAATATAGTCTCTATAGAGACCTCTCATATGATGTCATTTGGAAAAAATATATATATTTTGCTCCAAATGGGCTGTAACTTTTGTTTATGTTCCTGTATCTATATACCCACGAGGAAGTGTGCTTTGCACTACAGTCAACTACAGACATTGGTATCCCCCTATTAAACAAAAAATTATCATATTAGAAATATTTAAAAAATTAGCAGGTAAATTAGTTTTCCTTTGTTTTCTCGAAAGTAACAAAAGTGGACTTATCTGGTTTCAATTGCGGATGGCATATCGCATTAAAAATAATAAATTCGATAAATTCTTTTTTATATTTAAAGTATATCGATCAGTATATCGTACAGCCCTGCTTGAGCAAGGTTTCAAACTCATTTGCTCACCTTATTTGAAGTGAGCGCGTACTTGAAAAGCTATAGACTCAATTCACTTTGTGCAAGTTAGACTCTTAGCAGTATTTTGTGCTTTGATATTAGTGTCACGTTTTAAATTTATGGTAAAGGAATTATTAGAGAGAGTTGTATACATCTGGAAGCGTACGCGCGACACCCCGAATGAAAGGGCTCTTGCTTACGATATGTACTGTAACAACAGTGCAAAAAGAACTGTCCCAGTCATCCTGACGTGTGGGCTGGCCGCTCGACACACACCATGTAAGTTACATGGTGTGTGTCGAGCGGGCAGCACACACATCAGGATGACTGGGACAATTCTTTTTGAACCGATGATACATGAGTACTGTGTAGTTATTATGACTGTACAGTTTACATACAGTAGTTTATATGCCGTGGTTGTAAGATCTGGATTGTGACATTAAAAGAAAGTCATCTCGACAATCTCTGCATGTTTTTAAAAATTAGCTGAGAATTATTAAGTACAAGGTAAAATCTGGAGAATTTAATTTAGTAAGTCGAAGCAATTGACGGACTGTGCAAGTTTCAAAGCATTTGCAGAGTTCCGTATTAACTTACCATTTTAGCCTTTGGTCTGTAGAGTGTCTGACAATGATGACATGCGAACTAACAATGAAGACACATTGGGAAAGGGTGTGACCCACCATCATGCCAGTCACTGTCAGCGCCTAGACTGCATTTTGAAATACCGGTAGTCTACATGCGAAAAGGCTGCGTTGTTTATTTATTTTTTGTGCCTCAGCATCTGTTCTTCTCCCAACACCAATTTCGGAACGTTACGTATCATTGGTTATGTCCCGTATACTGTGGTCGTTTCAGTTTCTAAAGTTACAGTTACAGGTTTCTACGCCATAATAATAGGACATGATAATGTGGAAGTGAAAAAAATATAGGTCTATAGTACTATACCCTGAGCTGGTCCATGCGCAGGATTTTCAATATATTTCTGTGGCACATGACTGAGGCCTGTTTAAGTACGAAAAATGTTGCGGAACGGCGACTTACAGCCGGATTTCCCAGTAAAAAATTCTGTAAGGTCTGCATGCTACTCTGCCGTAGGTGTAGGTACTTTTGTTGCTGTTGAAGAATAACATTTCGTTAATAGTGGAGTCATTTTTATCATAGATATGAATTTCTGAATTATTTATAGTTGGGGCCACTCAATTAGTTTATTACAGTCCAGTATTTGCATTTTCCGTGTCAGGTCCGGCATGCCTTTGTTGTCTTAAAACACGGAGCTTGCCAAGTATGCGTCTCCTGCAAACCGAAGTGTATTGTGCACACGAGAACACAATGAGTATGTGTCATGAATTAAGGCCCACATGTGACATCTATAGGACTTGACTACCAAGGCTACATTAATTCTGTATTATACACCCACCATGTTAATATTAGCTTAGGAAATGGATTTCATGTGGTGCTCTTTTACTATGATACGAAGATATGGGATTCAAGCGGAGCACAGATTCTATGATAGAAACGCAGAAAACCCATGATGTCCTCTACCCACCGAATTCACTCAAGAAGTGACTTACCTTTGAAACTGATCAGTATGTCCACCTGCTTATAGAATAACGGTCCTCATTTTAAAAACCACGTAGAAAAACCTGCATGGCGGCAGGAGGAAGCTTCATCCTGGAAGTTGGCTAACCGATATGCATCCATTGACTCATCCTTTTGCCGCCCTGCGCTAGTGGTTTCATATGAACTATAGCGTCTATAGGTATCCCCGTCAATGTACGGCACGTACCCGTTTTAATTGAGAAAGCTTGGGAAAATGTGAATAATCAGGATATCGACCTGAAGCTTACGCACTACGCATTCCCTCCCAAATTACGCTGATGCCAAAGTAGATGAAATATTCTCCGCTAGATGGGCCGTAGATTAGTATAGTGGGTGACAACCTTGTTTTGCACCTTACAGAGTATGCTGGTTAAATTCAGGGTGGTCCGTAACTCTCGTATAAAGGGCAGATATGACGATTCCTTGACCTATTCCACTACCAAAATATCCGACATCGTTTTTGGCTGGAAGGCGTCATTACGGCTTGCGGAGGCAATTACGCTTTGGTGACGTCAACACTTTAATGATTGGGAATATTCTAGAGCTGTAAGATCACTCCGGGTAGCACGGTATAGGTAGAGTATACTTGTGCCTGCGCGACCATGTAGTGGTTGGGGGATGGCATGACTCTCAGGATATTCCATATGATTCATCAGGGGTTGTCACCAGTACTTAATTGCCACCGCACGCTGTAATGACACTTTCAGCCCAAAATGATTTAGAATAGGTGACAGAGTCGCCATATACATGCACATTTATAACAGTTACTGACTCACCGGCTACATTTTCAACTGAATTGGTTAACTTTTAAATCAAATTGAACCATCTCGCTCCTAGGCAAATTTTTTTATGAATATTTAAAATTAGCGCATTTTTTCCGTGAGTTGTCTGCATTATGAAAATTCCTGCCAATTGAGTGAGAGAGACAGGTGCTTAGGATCCGTCCATACTGTCGCGTTCCATATTTCAAGCTCCTGTTGCAACGAAAATGTAACGTACGGCATAGATCTTGAATTCTGATACTGCATAATCACGTTGGAACAGACATCGTCGGTTTTAGAGTGAATTTGTTGGAACCTTGCAATACGGCCTGTATATATTCACCTCTTTGCCCACGATCGCACGTCATCCGTCAGTCTGATATGGGGGTAAGGGGAAATTGATACAAGCATGGTGTACCGTGACATGTGGATACGGCTGATGACGTGAGTTCGACCGACCACGCTCTAAAATTGGAAAAAAAGAGGTCGTGTAACATTTAAGTGAAATTTAGTGAACCAGCGCACTGTCAAAATTTTTTAAACACTAGATGCAGAAGTGTACAAGGTACAGTATATGGAGAATGATTTAAAGAGATGAAAATCAACGTGACGTATACTGTATAGGTCTACAGTTTATGTACGACCCCTTACCTAATTGTGGAATTATTTAAGAGAGTTTCAAGTTGGCTTCTCCAGAATTCGAACTTCTTGACTGATGAGAAGCAGTGATGTGCTTGCAAATGCATTATGTCATATAATGCAGACAGTGTGGGCGCCACGAGACAGAAGGGTGGTGTAAAGTTGGGTGGGGGAACACACTGTCTCAGGACCTATTATTCGTCCAATTTGTCACAAACTTGAGCACTGCTACTGTATTTTAAGGCAAAGACCCTGCTAACTAAGGTTTATAATATGGTTTGAGGTTTAATCGGTTGGCATAAGTTTGTTTCTTTTCTGTGAAACAGCTTATACACACTGGCCCAGGGGCTATTCCGAAATGAATGATCTGCATCGTTGGCACGTCCTTCATATCCTCGGCCAACAGGTTTCATCACAACTAGATGAGTAACAAAATGCAATTCGGGCATTCTCCGTCGGTGGCACCTTGGCTCGAACATTTATTTTAGTTATATTGCATTATAAGCCTGTAGGACCGTCGCGTCGCCTATACCGATTAGATATGATACACTGGTATTACACCTAGATGATGTGAAAGTAACTTATGCCGGATGAGATGATATTGAAGATATGCAATGTTGGACTTCTGCAGAACTTGGCTTTTGAGGGAAATATCCGATGTTTGCTTTTCTTTTGGCATTAAAGGGACTCATTGGCTTGGAATCGCCGAGCAGCTTAGACTGGGGGCGTGTGAACGTCGTCGAATGTTACCTCGTAGAAATGGAGCTTGCAACTTGTTGATTTATGCCCTGTATAGTGAACTGGAAATCCTAACCTATAGAGATAAAGCTGGAATAACAATTCTGCATTCACTTGTACGGTAATTAGGATGGAAATTGATAGCGATTATTTTTGAAACAGTATCAGTTTTATTGCCGAAGTCTATTTCGTATCTAGTGACGCTATGCTCGGATGTCAAAGGTTAATTACGTTTAAGGTGGAAATAAAATGTCACATCATACTGTACATCAAGGCCCAAGTTTTGATATATTTACGACGTAGTACTGAGGCAGTTCCTTGTGCATCGTAGCAGGAAGAGCTATCGAATTGCTTCTTTCCCCCNNNNCCCCCCCCCCCCTCCTCTCCTTGCATATCATGTGAGATAGCAGCCCACTGCATTTGAGTGCGTGTCCTTTGCATGGAAAGCACACATATTGGGCCCAAAGTTATAGCAGCATAAATATTGACTGATGGCCAAAATATACCTGGAAAGGAACGGGACCCTTTGAAGGACTTTGCAGAATTACTTCGAAATAGGAAGTACTGCGTGAACGATTGTACTTAAGAGAACGCATGCATGCAATTACAATGTGGAAGTGAATATAATTATGGAAATGAGGAAAGGCTCCCTCTGCCCCCACCCTCACCTTATTTGCGAAGTTGGTAGTGCGGGGAAGAGGGATGAGTACGGAGGGGGAGGGGGGGGGGGGAAGCTACACTCATGTTAAGACCCTCCCCCTTTTCCTTTACGCAAGAAGGTTGGCCTTGTGCCAGGTGTGATGACGAAGTTTCAAGTACATACGTCGTATCTCTTTCGCTCATTCCGGCCCAAGACCTGTGAGCTGGTGGTCCGTCATCCTGCTTTATAGGGGCTTGATTTTGTGCTTGTTTTCATTTTTTTTTTATTTGCTGTCAGGGGGGGAGGGGGGTGGGAGACAGACTTGGGCGAAAAACGTCGGTGTGTGACAGGATGAAGTGGATATCGACCGTTGTCATGTGCGACCAGAACGTGGCTAGGTAAGCTTACGTCACTTCCGCTTCCTTTTGCACCTACCATATTTATAGGCGGCCATGATGACGGCCAGATGTTGGGGATGAAATCCATTTTGCTCCCCCGAAGTTTTGTTCAAAGGTGTCCAACCACATGACTTACCTGGTCAGGTTTGGGAAAACATTGAGACTTGCAAGGAAGCTGTATTCGCAATATCTCATTAAATGGCAGTTCTGAGCAATGTGGGCTGAAGTTACGTAAAGAGAGTAAAATTACATCCCAGTGCCAATTGCATGAGTCATGGTATGCATCCAAACGACAGGATTGGATGTAACGTTCTTGCAACTGCGTCCGTGATGCAATAGTGCCGCCCTTTGTACATTCTGGTTTGACATATCTGCTTCATTACACGGATTAAAGGGAGGGAAATATTTGCATATGTTGCTTCTGTTGTTTTAAAATATATGCATCAGTGCAGGTATAGCTGCGGGCGGCGTACATATCCTTGTGTATCCCGGTTTCCTAAAGGAATGACACGCCCCTGCACAGTAGAGGAAGATTATTTTTTTTTTACAAAACTCTCATGACATAACCACAGACTCTTGTGTGAAAAATGAAAATCGCATCCCTCAAGAGTTCCGGGTGGGAGGCGGGGTGCACCTCATTTCAACCTCATCGCCAAGGTAACGTCAGCCTTGTCATTGAAAAGCTGGTGGAGGTTGGGAATATCGTAGGCTTTAGCATTGCGCCAGCGTACACAATGTAACGTACAGTATGTTGTTGGGGGTGACGTTGCCACATCGCCCTTGAGAACGGTATGACTGCCATCTATTCCTACGGAATGTGATGCTTTCCTGCGGCTTCCTGCCGTCACCGGATTGTTTATGGCCCTTTCGGGGAACGTATAGTGTGTATAACATGGTAAATAGAGGATATGCTTGTAGTGGAGTGGGAGGGGGATGTAAAGAAGTAGTTTAAAATAAGAAAGTTTTGATGGCAGCACTTTCGAGGAACTGGTACAGAGTGTTGCAAGAGATGCTTGGTGTTGAGTCATCCACCGCCAAAATGGTCCGAATTCTCGGATATTCCAACGAGGGGCAAACCTTCCTCCATGGGCTTGACCTCCACCCTCTGACCTCAAATTGTTCATTTTTATTACTTGGGCGAGGTTCCTCAAGTACCGTCAATCATGGCAATTGATTATAGTTAATTGGCATTAGCACATTACATGCTGATGTTTTTTAAAGACATAAAATAATAATGCTCATTTTACATTACAAGAGTGGTAATCCTGATAGACATGTGAGTATAGATTATCCCTTTCCATGATTTGTATTTTTAGGCAGCATCCATGTAACTGATGCGTTTTCTTTTGATGACCCTCTAATGGCTTTCTCAAGTTCCTCTGTATTGTACTGCTTAGAGTGGACTATCAGCCTTCCTTCTTTACTTAATTCCTGACCGTACGGTGTGTGGCTATGCGTCTATAACAGAAAAAGGTTCTTATGCCAGATTGCACCAACCTAAATTACCGATCCGAAAGATTCTGATGGATCGTTAGGAGGCCTTTTAACATGTGCTAACGATCTGTTAGGAGCTATCGAATCGGTAATTTCGTTGGTGCAATCGGACATCAGTCTCAATCCACCTGCAAGAAAACAACAAGTGCAACAATTTCATGCCCTCAGAACACATACCGGTACTTGAAATTAGACCGATATCCCAAACTTTTCGGGATTGCCCAATTTTTGTATGGAATTTGTAGTTTTGCAATTATACTTTTTTATATAATTTATGTTAGATGAATGAAAGAAAAGAATGAAGCTTAATTAGAAAAACACTTTCCAATAAGTGGACTCATAACCTACGTTGCACAGCAGGCACACGTGAACCATATGTTCAGCAGCCATAACGTTCTCAGGTGTTGCCAAATTTATAAAAAATAGGTGTTCCGAAGAGTATTTTTTTAATAATATTAATTTGAAGATTTAAAGTACCCAATGTTAACAATGCTATACAACAACGTATAAGCTAGAAATTACGCTCTGAAAACTATTCTAATTTTGTTACACAGGAACACGTTGAATATGAAGGTTGTCCCCTTTTTGTTTAGCATTAGCCCCTTGTGACGGGACCTGTTTAGTGGATAGATAAAAATGAAAGTTTCGGCCGAATTTTCAGCAACCTGCCAGAAAGTGAAGCTCTCAATATTTACTCCTATAGTGAGAGCATATAGGTTTACGTTGATACGAGTGCTTTTATTGCATATTTTTATACAAGTACGGTAACTTTTGTGTGGTCTCTGTTGGAATACCCGGTATGTGTACGCAGCGCTATTATTTTACTTGGGAAATATTTGGCAGCTGCATCATAAACGGGGCTGGCCTGTAATTATTGGCGATGGGAAGGTGCCACCACCACCACAGGCTGTGTAACGCAACAGTTAGACCGCATTGCTAAAGGTTGCAAATATGCTGGGTAATGGCGACTCCGTCATGATTGTAAACAAAGCCATCATTTCAACGCAGCAGTTTAGCCTGGGAACGCCATCTTGTCAACTCCCAATTTAAAGAGCAGAGGGATTAAACGGCTTCACCGCCTAAGCAAATTTAAGAGCGTCCGGATAAGTAGCGTATATAAATATTTGCGGCAACAACTTAAGTTGCTGGCAAAAATAGCGGGATTTACCTCCGGCTCTCCTTAATGGCTTAATGCCAGCACCAGACTTGCAAGAGTTGGCTTTAAAAAGAATGTCGTGGTGCTACATGAATGGTAGAAAAGAGCTGAACTTTTGTTTTGTTGCCCATTGCGTGTAGGGGATGGGTAAACAAACCATTTATTACAGGCTGCAGAACAGTGAATAAATAGTGGAAATGCGTATACTCCCGTAGGGATAGTTGTACTATCACTGATATAGTCTGCTATTGGCATATCCTGTTACATGTAATGTGAAAGTATACCGTATATGCTGTATTATTGCACAGAGAATTTAAATGGTCAGTTCTCTCCCACCGCCTTATCTTCATGCCACCCCCTGTGGAAACCCAAATGTGGAGAAGATAAGCGTAAGGACACTGAGCTGTCATTAATTTGACACAAAGTACTTTTAAATTAACTTATGCAAGAAATGACAACACCGCATTTTTGCGAGCCTCTTTTCGCCATGTTATCACGTGCTGGCTTCCGTATAGGGTGGCAGGAGGATAATACGGTTGGTGGGAGAGCTGACTTAAAAGGCTGAAAGAGTATACATTCCTGGTGGAGGAAGGAAATTGAGTCACAAGTTACCTGCAATTTTATAGCTTGAGCAGCATTTCCGAAAATCGATCATTATATAGTTTGCTAAATTATCTGCTTTTGGCGAGTGTCATGGCAAACGTCAACCCGAGAAGAAAACTCTTTCCTGCAAAAGTTGTAGGGTATGACATAAGCTAGATAAGGCGTTCCGGCATTGAATTGCGAAAGGTGAAAAGGCACGGAGATAATTGGCCATGAATTGAGCTCAAGACAATGAAAAGACAATGAAAATCGTGACGAGGGAGATAGAAAGACTAAAATTGACGTGACAGTTCTTTACGGCCTTGTAGAGTTTCGAGGTAGCAACTCGGCCCACACATAATATGGTCAACACGACTTAATGTCTGGGTCTACTGGTCTGGTTGAATTATATCCTAAATGGGAATGGTAAGTCCATTTGTTAAATATGGGTTTCCTCTAGATGCGGAAGGCGGAGTTCCAATATCTTATACGAAGACACAATTTTTTTAAAAAGGCTTCACTAATGGAACCCATATAGGAAAATCTCATTTTAGCAACTTGGACAAACTTTCGGAAAATCAGAATATTGGACCGTATACACTGTTAGTAGCCTACAAGCTATTCTGATGTCGCGTGGAAAAATGTCAACCACAGACAGTCAACACTTTGTGAGTCTTCACTTACCTAGGAAAATTGTGTCGGAATTGATGTCGACGATGACTTGCCCGTTCATTATAGGACAAATGTACGTAATGGCGGAAACTGCTGAAAAAAATGTGTGATTGCGGTCTTATATGGAGCAACTAACTGAAACGTCACGATTATTTTCCTGTCCTAATTGGATGCTATTCATGCGGGTTGTTTAGTTCCTAGCTAATTGCGTCGGTATATTTTAACTTTCCCTCTATTCAGAGCCGAAGCGCAATATGTGCCCTGCAGTGTACCGCTGATTTGCGGTTTTCAGGATGCTTTCCAAAATAGACATTTGAGTAGCCATTTTATTAAGATAGCGTCGGTTTCTCGCAATTCGATGCTTTTTATCCGCTTATAATTCGGTGTTACGCAATTTGGTGGATAAAATGTATGCATTCAGGCTCTGTTGTAAACACAAATTGCGCAGGAAATCTCCAATTATCATATTATATTCGTAATTAGAGATTTTTCTAAATATGCTTTTATATGACCGGTTGCGTAAATATCCTGCTTTGTATAGATATTCCGATACTGTTAGAGAATTCCGGCATAATTTAAGTTGAAACAAACGGTCCTTAGTGTCACATAGCGACATGCACGTAAGTGTGTAATATGACGCAGAAGTTTTGAGAGATAAGGACCCTTTGAATTTCTTAAACTGTTCATGCCGACGTTTGGAGAATGTTTAACTATCGCCAATTTAGAGAGAGCAAGCGAAGCGTTGCGTCACGTGTCACGTCGAGTTGCTGGTGGTGAAAAGAGTTCGCACAGGACTGGGGAGGAATGGTACGGACTGGTGCGGACTGGTGCATTGGGTAACCCACGGTTGACGGGTTGGGAGGAAAGTGGGTAGGGGGGGGGGGGTGGTAGGGGGAGATGAAACCAGGCCTGCCTTTACGTTTCAAAAATATGAATTGTGAGGCATATATATCTGGGCATGAATGGTGGAATCTGAGAGACGACGTCAGCAACATTACAGCACTCGGAACCGCACTTGTATTGATTGTTTTGCCTTGCTCTACTGCGCAGTTTTCCAAGGCGGGGGTGGGGGGAGGCACTGGAATCGTGGTGAAGGTGGGAGAGGGGGAGGCAATGGGGGAACCTTCCATTTTACCGTATTGTGTACTTTGCACAGATTTCCAGAGAAAGTCATTCGGACACGGAATAAGGCATGTACACTGTTACTGTACAGAATGTGGGCGGATGTGACGTGGTGGGACGATGTAGATTCCAGAAGCGCCATGTTTTTTGGGGGGAGGATATTGGCAGTCCGATGGTGGGTTCATGGAGGTGGGGACGTGAAATGTCATGGCGNGGGCCAAATATGGATGTGGCCCCGGATTATGCCGGGACGTCACTCTTGGCAGTGAATGTATTGGCGATTCCGGCGAGTGTCATAGCGACCATTTATGAAGGGGGACAAAAACATGTTTGCGACTACCATATGGCGCAACAGCTGCATATCAAAATTGGTACCGATGTAGGGTTATGTACTGTATATATTGCGGCGAGAGGGTCATCTCAATAATGCGAATATTATGCCAGATTAGTGGATGCATATGCTGATTTTGTTTTTTTTTTTTTTTTTGGGGGGGGGGGTTGTAAAGTACGTCACGCTGGTTGGGGGGTTGACGTCAGCGTGACGGACCGTGACGTGGGGGTGGTTCAGCTCAGGTGAAATACTTCATTGCCTTTGGCTTTGCGTAATGTTCCGTAAAAACACACGGTATATTTATTAAGGCCCTCTTATCCAATAGTCACTGCACAGCACACCTTATTTGCAGGCGATAAATACGCTCCATTATGAGCAGTAACGTCACAACAGCGTTTATTAGCGAGACAACGATGCTGAAATGGCCTACGTCACTCCAGATACATAAACGCGACCTTGACCGAGGGCTGCGCTGGGAATTCTGAACAATGCATTTCACGCAGGGGGCATGTCCATGTAAAAATATTGTACCCCCTGTACCTCCAGGAATTTGCATACCCAATTCAGTTTTTTATTTTTTGAGAGTGTGAATCAGCATGGACGAATTTTGATGCACATGTGGGATGTGGTTGCGGCCTATTTTTGTCACTTTGCCCCCACCTCCCAATAATAATTTGAATGGATTCTGGGAAGCCATTGTTATGGTGGGGGGAGGGGGGAGGGTGCCCAGTGTTGCGAAGGACAGGGAAAGACGCGGGGTTTTAATTTCCGGCAACTTTGAGAAAGGAGCCCACATGCTACATGCCATGAAAACGGGGTTAACCGCAAGAATGTCGACTTTTCCTTTTGACTGGATCAAAAGACGCCAAAATAAATCCGGCTGCACAAGGAATTCCGCGGGCTTTTGCCGCCTTTCTGGGCCGAGGTTTTCGCTCGACTTGCGGGATTTGTAGGCGGTACTTGGGAGATGCATAAGAGCAATTCCAGCGTTACGGACGTTATAATCACAAGCGCAAAGAGGGAAAGATGGCTGCTTCCACGATGGTGTGCATGCGAGTGATGATGAAATGGGTATGGCCAAAGGAACAATAAGGATGTGTACTTTTATATATACACCATCACCATGAACCGACCTCCTACATATACACACGAGAAGAATAGTCGCGTTATTGTGCTCGTTACTGACGTTACCTGATTTGAACACCCTAATACGAGGGGGGTTAACGTATATGAAATGCCTGCAAATTATGTAAGGTTATGGCATTTTCTTCCACACGGTCCATTGCAAGAACGGTGTGTTCGTATAATGAATTTTTCGTAGAGTAATTGCAGCCATAGTTCGCCAACAATGGACAAATGTTCCTGCGTTACGGACCGACATGGGCGTAACAACACCTTACTAAATACGGCCGTTTCATTATGTGCTTCCTCAGGGAGCTTGTGCACCCATATGCAAGATGAGTCACATATGTACGTTGTCTCCACCTTCACGCATGTACGAAACGAGAGTGTCTTGTGTACTACAATAATTAAATGTGGACTATGCCCTTTGAACGTGCAGAGAAAATTTTTTTCCCAACGCTGTCATGTTGACATTTTCGTTGAATTGCTCATAAATGTAAGGAACACATTCTAGGCCGGGGTTATATTGCAAGAAGTAGGGGGGTTATATTGCGATGGGGGGTAGTTGTCAGGTTTGCTGTGGGGGGNGGGGGGGGGTAGAGTGGGTGGGGGAGGTTTACATGGAAAGATTAGTTATGTGAGTTTCCTCTTACGTCAAGGTCATCGATATTGCATACGTCATGTACGACAGGGTTGGAAATGGGCTTGTGGGCACTATTGTAGTGTGCGGAAATTCAGGTTGGCAAATGTTATTGTTAAATGACACCGTGAAGGAGAATGTTTATGGCCGGGCCAACATTGCGGGTGGTAATGTAACGACAAACATTTTATAGCGTGACTTGTAACCTGCTACTAAAGTAAGCAGTTCGTGTGAACTCGCCTTGCTCTCAAAATACGTGGAACATCCGCGAGGCTATATTTTCTTCCAACTGAGGCTGTTACGTAAATGTTACAGCAGTTTCTTGAATATTGGTGTACCGTATACTTTTAAAGTACATTGTCTTCGCCTGTCGCGACCTTTGCGACAGAACAGTCTATAGTGGTCGACGAACGTGTTGACATAGCTGGAGGCGGTATCTTATACAGTGTAAACGGCTAGACCATTGCATGCAATGATAACAGTGAAACAATGACTCATGAAAACATGTCTCGCGAAAAAAACAAGGAGAGGTAGGATGGACTTTGAGTTTTTGACCTGATCTTGAACTGGCGGTATACAACTGCCATCAGCAGCCGTAGGGGCCTGATTACAAAGGCATAACGAGGACATAAAAGGAGGGTTTGCGTCCAGGCACAAATGGTATGGACACGTGTACGAAGCCTCCGAAAAATTCGCGTAGGTTGGTCGATGTCGAGGATCAGTCAGGTGGTATAACAACCTTTCATACCCTGCGTAATAATGCTGCGAGAGAAGTTCAAAGTGGATTGGTACGGATGACTAGATGCTATCGAACCTTGTCAGGGTCACGTGTTAGTGCTGGTATCAGCGTCTATTTATTTGCTCTTTTTTTTTTGTAGTCGTTAGCCCGCGTGAGCCAGTACATTTGTTATTTCCAAGGCAACACATGCCTTGAACTTGCTGCAAGGGCACGTTCGGAATATCCGAGCGGAATGCTCACGTGGCGCAGATAGATCTCGAGGATATTAAATTGAAAGAGGGGGGTTTGGGTAGGTGGTGTTGATGAAGAGGGGGACAGGGAAAACACCAATGGTGGCCAGGCTCCACCCACTTGTGCAGGTATTGCGAATTGTGAGTGCGGTGAATGGCCTCGCTAGGGTATTACATGCCCCCGGTGTAACCTCACTAGCCTTCCAGTCCCTATATACTTAGGCCAAATGAATCCAAGCACTCTATCTGAAATGCGCAAACATGTTGACTACTGTTTATTCTGAATGTGGCCTGTCTGTTTTTTAAAGGAGGGATGGGGATGGAGTACTGTACAGGTGGTAGCAAATTAAGACTGGTGTAACGACTTTGGGGACGTGGGACCTAGGTGGGATTATTTTGTCGGATATGGTCCAGCCTTGAGTTTTTTGGTGCCGAGTACCGCAGAAGAGTACGTGGAAGGTGATAGAAACCGTGGAGGATGAGCCTCAAGGGCAATAGCAGGCCTTTTCACTCAACCCTCACCTTTCTCAAGCCTGACAACATAAAGAAGGGCATCCGGCTCATGCGACATGGCAGTATCAATCTTTATTATACACGATTGCGATGAGGTCATGCAGATTATTACAGAAATATGGCAATTCTGGAAATTTCTGTGTGTGTTTTTTTTTAACGACTAGCTGTGGTGAAGGTCATGGTTTGGCCTTGCCAGTGTCAATCTGTACAGTACGTAGCTTACGTTTGGAGAAGTCGTAAACGGGCTTGGAATTTGGATGGATACTTTCGACGCAAATCCGGGCATTTGTGTGGGTTGTTAATTACGTCACACGCATTGCAGACTCCGTTTGATGGGAGCTGCTCGAATCGAAAATAAATGGTATTACGTATCGGGAGGTGGACGTAGGCGTCTTTTGTTGGACATCTTGTATACAAGGAAAAAAGGGCCCAGAAATTCACTGCGATATCAGCTTTCATCGCCTTGCATAATTCACCACTAGAAGTGACTTTTGTTTGTTAGATATGCTTCATATTACCTTCAGAACATGTGCGGATCGAGGTTTCCTAAGCGCATGTGAGATGGAAGCTGTTTTCAAGGGCAAATCGATGGGTTGGAGGATTACATATAGACGGGGTGTGTAGGTAGCCCACCTCCCCCCTCCTGTACCCCTCCATCCTCCCACTTTTGTAGTCCCCTTTAGCCCAAGTCTGCTCGCCGGTTCAATTCTAGCCCCGACGATCGATACCGCCTTTTGCGCAGTTGGAATTGGGGAGCCTAAAGTTGATGGATCCGGCCAACAGTCACCATATCAGCAACCACCTTTTTTGATAGCCGATGTCATAAAGAAAATGTATTGAGCTGATTGGTGTGCAGGTGGTTCCTAAACACGGAGGGAAAATGTTTTTCCCACGGATTTTTAATCACACTTGTTCAAAAATTAGACTTGGACAGGCTATTGCTATTGGGTTGACCGCTTATTTTTGCACGGAGAATGGTCGATATCGTATGTTTAAAAAATGCGCACGTGGACGCATACAGGCTTTAAGAATGGGTAGCCCCTGTTGTCTATTCTTGAACATACATGCATTGTAGGCATAAAGCGAAATCAAGCCTAGTGACGTCACCGGGTGCCACAAGGCAACATTTTGCACGAGCTACCGCCCGTGACCATTTTGCCAGCCCGCATGAGCGGCCCACCGAAAAAAAATTGTGTGTTTTTTTTTTGTTGCCTGTTGCATGCAGAAGATAATTGCGAAAGTGAAGGTCACACATCTGACAACCAACAT
The DNA here is from genome assembly GCA_000934665.2 of Catajapyx aquilonaris. Taxonomy (NCBI): domain Eukaryota; kingdom Metazoa; phylum Arthropoda; class Diplura; order Dicellurata; family Japygidae; genus Catajapyx; species Catajapyx aquilonaris. The sequence goes on along the minus strand of JYFJ02006757.1, from coordinate 953 downwards.
GTCTTCACACTGTGTGTGGGGGGGGGGGGGGGGGGNNNGGGGGGGGGGGAAAGAAAAAAAAAGAAAGAAGTCATCATCTCAAAATATTTTGTTCCGCTCCGGTAGCATTCTAAAACATTCAGATGACCTTGCAATTTTTATAACCACTTGTTTTTTTGCGGGTCATCAAGTGTCCGGTGTTTTTCGGTGACCGGTTTACGACGTGAAGTTATGCGCATATGTCTGTCGTGGGGTGCAATAAAATTGGAAGGAGTTGTGTAAACGGAAAGGCCGGGGGGGCGCGAAAAGTTACTCATCATAGTACGCGGGGAGGAGCCTACAGGATTTAATTTGCATGCGTATGTCGATGTATCTTGTTTTGAATGAACAGGCTGCGCCCCAATACCAAGAGGGGGGGTCACATTCAAACCTGCAACAGGGCGCCATAAATTATTGTGATAACGCCTTACGTCTATTGTAGTCTTTTGGACCGGGAAATACAGCGTGGCATTGTTTGACAAGGTGGTGACATTTATACCATCGGCTTATGGACATTTCCTTTTGGGTAATAGGCCAAGCTCCCTAACGATTAAGTGTGTCACGCCATAGCAAACTCGCATTTTGGGGACACATGAAGCTGTCGGGTAGTCATCTCTCATCGGCTTTGAAACTGCGACCTTGGCTATTGTGAACGTCCGTGTGTATATCCGCCCCACCCTGCCTCTCGCGATATACCCCCATTGCAGATGGAAATTACCTATTAATCTGGAAAAAACAAGGAGCTTGATCTTTCCTAGGAATCGGATTCGGTATGGCATAACTGTTGAATTTCACGTTGTGTTTACACACGGGGGCGACCTTGACCTTGTGCATGGGGTGGGGCGGCCTCGTTGACGAAGGTTACGTGTGTCATTACCGGAGAGTGCAGGATAAAGTACTTTGCGTATGTGTGGTTCCCCCCCCCCCCCCCCCTA
>JYFJ02006756.1:0-18210 GCA_000934665.2 Catajapyx aquilonaris | reverse complement strand
ACCATCCCCCACTCCCCCACCAACATTTTCGTTTTCCATAGTTTCTTTCCTCCGGTATTTATTATGAGACCATCAAGCTGCTTTCTTTCGCTTCTGTAACTGCGAATAAAGAGCTTCTATACCTAAAATTGGGTAATGAGGAAAACTCATAATAAATACCGGAGCAAAGAAACTATGGAAAACGAAAATGTTGGTGGGGGAGTGGGGGATGGTGGTGTGGGATCGAAAAAAGTGGGGGGAATCAAGGTAGAAGGGATTTGGAGCTGGCAGAGCGGCTCCCGGCAAATGCGCGTGGCCAAAATTCGGATGTTACTGTCGCTCATATCTCGGAAACGGCTGGACGTTGCGAGCTAACACTTTCACCACTGTGTCTATCGCACATGAATGACCCCTCACGCCAGTTTCAACCAAATCGGAGGTTCCCGACCCTGACCGTTCCCTTGTCAGTTCTACATCTTCCAGCAAGAGGGTTATCTTGATTGGAGCAATGGACGTTGACTGTAAAAAATTGACCTACAAAATGGCAAAGCCTCTCCTATTTCTTCTTCCTATGAAACTGAGCTGTGAATAATGTTGCAAAAGGGGATTTTCTTTTAGTAGGCTGTGCTCTTCAAATGGTTGGAAACAGTGCATGAAACAGTGAATAATATATTCTTACAGCATGGGACCCCTGTTTTAAGAATACACTGTGATGCATGATAATTATTAGGGTGTTTGTTACTCAAGTTGTTACTAGTCCAGCCAACGGCCGTCAGCGTATTCCTTGAGCCAAAATAAGTAGAAAATATGTGTGTGTGTGGGGGGGGGNGGGGGGGGGGGGAGAAATGTCGAGGAAGCAACCTTTAAAATGACCTTGACCAGAAACATTGGCCAATGGTTGCCGAAGGAGCAGGATATGAGCGTGAAAATCGCGACTGTTGGGATTTGCAAGGTCACCTCCTTCACAGAAATGATTACACTATGCATGGAAATTAATCGTCATATTCGTGTTCCTTAGGTCACAAGTAACTCCTAATGGGCATTCATTTGGTCTTTGATTTGTTTTTGACCTCGGGCAAGTCAAAAAATCAAAATCCTCAAATATAGCATGTTTTTCCCAATCAAGTGGGCCTTAATATGCTAGACCATCTCGAATTTTTCTGAAAATAATCACAGCGGTACACAGCTATACCGTAACACTGCATAGCAAGTTTAAGATGCGAAATACCGTGGAGAGGGAAAAAAATCGTGATATTTTGAAAATGGGTCCTTTTTTGGATATTTTTTTTATCGGTTACTGGAAGTGGTCAAAACACACAGCGATTGTCAGGACTGACATGATGAAAATGGCAAAGAGCCAAAGAGAGGTCTAAAATTCACATTTCTCACGGACTTTTGATTCATACGTGTGCTTTTAGCCTCCTTCTCTCATAGGTTCAGGTTGCATGCATGAAGCAAGTCTCATATTCAGATCATTAAACATTACCTTATCTCCCAAGGTCGGACACAAATAAAATGAGCTTGGATCTGAAGCATGTGGGCTCAACCTGGACTTTGATTTGACGATGGTCAGTGGACTCACGACTCAGTACTGCATATTGTAGAGATGCTGCCATTACGTAACCGTACAATTATTAACTCATGCACGTGTGAGGGAGCCATGATTATTTTATTTGGCCTTGTTTTTTATCTCATTATGTATGATCCAATACAGAGTGTTCCAACTGAAAGGTCTGTTTTAATGAGAAAAATTTTCTCCAAGAGGATTATATTTAAGTCAATAATACATTGGAGTAGTTATTAGACTATTAATGATCTTCAAAATAATGATATGCTAATATAATATTAGACCAAATTTTAGGGGCTGTAGCACCTCTGAGGTGCTGAGACCAGTATGCCAGTTCAACAATTAATTTTTCCAACTTGTTCTTCTGTTCAACTTCAACTCAAGTTGTGCAACTTTTTTAAATTTAGTCTGTCCAAGTCTCCAAGCTATGAATTGCTGTGAATTTCGATAGGTAATGGCGCATATAGTACTGTACAATAATCGTATCCAACGTCAGTGGCAACCCATCTTTTGCAGGCCAGATCTTGCAGGTTTTACAAATGGACCCACGCAACATACTGTACGGTATTAGGCCTACCAAATAATACTTTTGATAACTACTAAAAGTAACTATTCACAAAGCTTTAGGCCAAAAGTTGTTAACTCAAACGGACATTTCAATCGTAACCCCCTCCAAATTCCATTGTTTAAGTGGGGATGCAATTATTACTTATAGCATAGACTAGAACAGTGCTTCCAATCTTTTCGTTGCCGACCCCAAAAAATCGTCTCGTGAAATTCGCGACCCCCCAGATGTTCACATTTTGATCCTCCAACATGAAAAGAACCAAGAAAGAACTAAGAACTAACAAAAGAAAGTAGTGCTGTAGAGAATGTATTTTTTAACTATAATAGAAAATAAGTGATGTAACCGAAAAAATATGGGGAATATTTAAAACAAAATTTCGTTGAACTACAATGGTGTGGGGTAACTCTGAATACTGGTTGAGAAGGGCAATTCATTGACCTATTTAAACGTATTTAAGGAGTATCCTTATGACTACTAGTCGACGCCTAAGAATTATATTGTCGTATGCCCAATGGACTTCCATTGGACATACGACAATATAATTCTTAGGCGTCGTATAGTGTCCTTGGCTGCCACTGGTACAGTGTTTGGTTGTGGCATAACACGCTGTGTTTTCAGGGGAAAATCACAAAAATGTCATATCTTCTGGAAGATGTGTAGATTGATCACCGTTCATTTGAGAAATCCTACATTTGTCAGCAAAACTACTGGGGGTTGACATATAGTGTCCTTCAGAGTATAATTATCTCCATAATGAAATATGGAAAATCCACGTATTGTTGAAGCATGCTCTCGGAACCACCCCATTCTTCCTATGTCAACAACAAGCTATGTTGTAAGCCAAATCATTGTCTCCAGATTCCATTGTTATTTCCGAAGAAACTATTTCCTACACAAAATGTTTCTCGGAGTACGACGTCATTGGTTGAGTCATCACATGTACCGCCCAGTCACCCACCCTCTTTGCCTCCGCCACCACACCACCAGTACCTGCCAGCCTCCGATCATCTCCGACCACCGACGACATCTCCTTACCCCCAGCTCAACACCAGCTTTGTGGTCGCAGTGTTCCAGTTGACACTAACCAGTGCAGTGCATTGTGCAGTTCTTCTAGATTTGGCAAATCGTAAGTATGAACTTTTTCCACAGCATCGACGTTGTTCCGTGTAACGTGATCGGGCCACAATTAGAATTGTGCGACCAGTGCCATTTCGGGACCTTTACTCAACTTTCGTTATTATTTTCTAAGTCGGTTGCTTTTGTGTCCACGAAAGTGTCGGTAACAGTCAACTTGTAGTGTTATCTAGTCTTGATTATTTTAGGAGGATTAGCTTCACGTTATGGTTACTCTAAGCTAGGTCCAGCTAGGTGTCAAGGGGGTTAGTGCGAAAATTTGGACAAGACGTTCAAATACCAAAGGTACTAGCGGCTGTCCATGGCAGCCATGTTGGAGGAGGTCACGTGAACTTTTGGAACCATGAAATTGAGTACCGGTACTGGAACCGTCAGCAGCGATAACTATTTGGTAGGGGCCTGAAGATAACTAGGACGTTTGTTAACTAGACATTTAAGTCTACGCTACGCTCATATAATGCGACTCCCAGCAACTACAGAGAGTGTGTGTTAAAATATGATTACTTGATAGAAGTTAGCCTGATTTTAACTTGCATTCATACAGCAGGGTGTTATTCGATTGTCGTAATACCGATACTTTAAAAAAACATTCATAGCCACATCATTCAAATGCGACGTTTTGACATCAAATAAGGTCAGGGTGGACAGAGTGGCCTAAGCTACAGGATAATCGTTCATTGTTGTGGATAATAGTGGTGTAGTGGTTAGCGCCACAGCCTCTGAAGTCCCTAGTTCGATCCCCGGATATGAAAATAGTTTAGATGGGTTCCTTCTCCGTGTTCGCATGGGTTTCTTGGGATTCTTGCGTTTTATCCCTTAATCAAAAGGACCCCCTGAAAGGTTACAGGTCGATCACGTCGTAACATGTATTACTGTATCATTATTAACTGGGCTTTTTGTCATGTAGCATTAATCGTCAGACACCAGTTAATAATTATGAAATGGCATACTAAAGCAAGCGGTGTAAGTAGCCTACATGCAGCAAAGGCAAGGCAATATAAGAGTATCGTCACTGCTTTTAAACCCCTTTTTAATAAAAATTCCAAAAAAATGAGATCTACTCAAATGAAGACACATCGAGATTAAATGACCACATTATCGGAATTGTACGCCGACTCAAATATTCTCAACATTCTCACCGTTCTCAAAATTGCAATGGGTCAAATTAAGACAAAAAATCGTACCGTCGCGTCGCGTCGTTTTGTGTTTCTAGGCGTGTTAAACCTGTTTTATGTGTCACAAAAGAACCAGCTGTTATTAAAATACTTCGATCATGAAAACTGGCAGTTAATCCAATCCTGGTAGAGACATTTCTGCGCCATAAAGAGAGGGAGAGAAAACATATAAGTTAGCCTAAAAATCTTCACAAGTAGCTAATACTGTACGATGTGCCTGACTAGCAAAAAGACCTTCCCACGGTCTGATTCTCTGATAATACTGACCTTTAGCCTAATACTTGTAAAAGAGGAGCTCCTATTACCTACTTCCCTCGCCATATCATTTTTACGGGTTCAAATTATTGAAGACATGGCCAGTCTCATATTCAGACTATTGGCCCTTATCTTCCGAGGTCTGACACTAATAAAACTAGCCTGGATCAGCAAAGCGTAGGTATAGGTTGGACTTTGATTCCAGAGAGGGCCAACACCCAGTACTCCACACCTGCCGCCATTACGTATCTGCATACTGCGAATGCCATTATTTCAGCTAAGTTCAAAACATAAGGGAAAGGTTATAATAGAAATGACCTCACAAGTTAATCTTCATTTCTACAAATCATACCAATGTGACACAGATCGTTCTGCAAAGGAAGTCTTCATATGTCAGCAGAACTGTCTTTTAAGTGTTCTTAAAGAGTATAGAATTCCAGACAAAAAATATTGAGGAAAAGCAACGTGGACCAGACACTCTCTGAAACACCACATTCTTTCCATCTCCAGTGTCAGCCAGTATACGTATGTAGCACGCATTGTCTCAGGCCCCATTGTCCTCGAAGAAACTGCTCCCGGTACGCGAGGTATTTCTTGGAGTCCCGACATCTTAGCATTGTACTACCATCCACTCCTATTTCCGATCGCACGACCAAAATGCCAACTATGCACTTCGACGATGTCACCNCCCCCCCCCCCCCCAGCATTCAGGCGTAATCAGACAGGCTTCCAGTTATAGAAATATTTTGACCGGTGTTTCACTGGAACCTACTAATTACCATGATGTCATGGTCAGCGTTGATTTTGTGCTCATTATGACCTCTTTGTAACGCATCATTGACGAAATAAGTGTGCAACTTAGCTTGTGTTGAGGTCTTGATAATATCATTTTTTAAGGATTGATGATGTGTCACAATTATTGATTTAACCAACTCTTGCATGGTTATGCATTATGCCTTTGCTAAAGTTATTGGGATGTGTAATTTATTACTAGCAACTATGTTTATACATGGTGGTCAGTAAGTTCCACAGTTGCTGCAGTTCCAGTTCGACCAAAATAGGCTACTACGTAAATATCATATTTTGAAATTGAAGCATAACACATAGGCTACTTACAGCATGCGACGACAATTGAAGGGATCTCTGGAATAACATGATAATTTTGTGGACTTAGGAGCCTTTTACAGAGTTTTAAAGCGAAAAGCCTATAAACCAGGACTGGTACAGTACTACACATTGCCCACATTGCAGAGAACCCTTACCTGGAAGGGTTCTCTGCAATAACCAGGTATGTGGACTTACCTGGTTTATATGCTTTTCGCTTTAAAGCTCTGGAAAAAGTCCTAAGTCCCCATACCTGGTTATTGCAGAGAGCCCTTCAATTACGATTTTGTTATTGGAGCTGCAATAACAGCCTGTAAGCATATCACCTGTCAAGCAGAGTTGATAGACGTTTGGTGTGAACATAGGATATTCCCTACTCAACACAATGCCCCAGCTGAAAGTGAATGTCAGTAGCAGTTAGCAATTTTGCCACTAGCTGCTTATTATTAAGAAGTCACTGTTGAATAATTATTACTTTGAATGGTTATCAATTAGAAACCCTGTGTAACAGAATCAGAAATTAATTGCCGTCGCGTCGGATGCTATAATGGGCTTCAATTTCAAAAAAACAGCGTAGGAACCTACGTAGTATTTTTGGTCTCAAAATATACCAATGGATCGCTCTACCTAAAGTAAGTGTGTCAGAGATCCACTCACCATCCTGTGCAGGGCAGATGTAAAAAAAAACAAAAAAAAACAATACAGTATAAAACAGTACGGTATGTTACAAATGAAACAAAATCCATATATCCACAATCCCCGAAATGATGCTAAGGTTATAATCTAAGGGCAACAATGCCACTATTGAGTATAGGTGGATGTGAGAGAGTCTGCCTATGCATTTGGCGTCAGTCGCAACATTTAAAAGTTGGAGTACACTGTACTATCTGGTTCAAATACTTTTGGCCACTTTATCCTGGTCTTGAAGCAACCCTTCACTCACACACACCTCCTTAACGTGGGGTCTGTGCGATGGGTTGCTTCAAGACCAGGATAAAGGGGCCAAAGGTATTTGAACCCGATAGTAATGTAAAGGCCCATTCACACAGGCCGTCAACGGTTTTGGTTTTTGGTCGTGTTGACACCGTGGACCAATCATGACCCATGTAAACAAGCTCTAAACAATGGGTTGTGCTTGTTTACATGATTCATGATTGGTCCGCGGTGTCAACGCGACCAAAAACCAAAACCGTCGACGGCCTGTGTGAATGGGCCTTAATACGTATAGTGCAGGTGCGAGAGGAAAACTAATGTCACATTCGGAATCAGCACATCTGACAGCATTATAAGAAGCATTTGGCACTACCAAACAACATAGCCCAGAAAATCTTGCATTCTGTAAAATTATTGTGTAATAGCATTCATCTTTTCTGTCAGGGATGTACGAGTAGAGGCCACTGTCACCTCTGCAATCCCGCGTTCGATCCCCGAGTCAGGCAGAGGAATTATCATGTGGAAAGTGTTTTGTGAGTAGTTTATCTCCGTGTTCACGTGGGTTACTTCTGATTGCTCCCAATCTCCAAAAACCTCTCTTCCCCTTATGATACTGTTTGTACTAAAGCGTTTTTCCTTTCCTGATCCTTCATTGCTTAGTGATTATTATACTATCGTGTGACGGCAAAAAGGGCCCCGTATGTGGCCACGACGCATGTACCCACTGAAGTAACAACAACAGCAATAACAGCCTAAGAAAACGCGACATGATATCAATAAAACAACCTCAAGGTGTTGTGGCACTTGCCACAATCTGCATCTATTCGACACTCTTCTTGGGTTATGTGAAGTGTCAGAAAATGACGGGTACAGTAGGCCTACTTACTTTTTCAGGAACCGGAAATTTAAAAAGTACGGAAGTTATTTTTTATTAACGAGCGTGTCAAGTAAATGATTCAATTATTGAAAGAACTTGAAATTGTGGCTCTGTTCCCTGACTTACTACACTTAATTTATTTACACCCTGCAAAATGGTTTTGAAGATATTCAAACATGGTAAAAGAGATTGTGTTTTACTTCCTGAAATTTATTCTTTACAGAGATGGACCACAGCCCTTGCAATGATGATGTGTTCGAAACTGGGTTTTATTGCCATGCTCCTGGCGGGGCTCTACTTAGCGTGCATGGTGGAAATGCGGCCATGGAGGTCTCCCATGACACCGGTGACTCCCTGGTTCCTGGACAAGCAGGAGCTTCAATATCTATTGGACATAAGGGGGATCTATTATAGTGAGAATCAGACTACAGAGGATTTGGCCCAACTCGCGAAGACTTCTGGTAAGATGGAATCAATATTATTAACTACCGCAAATTGTTTGGACCTTTTTAGCCTTGCGATTTTGGAGAAAGGAAAGTAGGCTACATTAAACTAGAGCGATGGCAGATTTATTTGTGACATATTATAAAATCATCTCAAAAACCAACGACTCGTTTTGACATGGACACGAGAGACCTAAGAACAAACTACAGTATACTGCAGTATATTGTGCTCATCAGTTGAATTTCCGGACTAGGAGAAAACTTAAAAATTATGTATTTATAATTGCAACTGATAATAATAATTTATTGTTAACAAGACAGGTGCTAGCAGTGGCCAGCTACTATTTTAATATGAATAATATTTTGTGGCTATTAATTTGGTATCATATGCTTCCATCTTTTCATAATGTCAGTACTCAAGACAGATTTCCTCTAATGTAGATCTCAATATTGCTTTCTGATTTTTATAAGGTCCAAATGACATCATAATTAATGGCATATTCTAAGCAAGTTGCTCAGACAATGGCAACAAAGGTGACGCCATGTGATAGGCGTAAGGCGATGTCTAATCTTATGAAAGTTTATTTTTCTCTTAAGGTGAAATCCGTCAGGACGAACAAGATTACATCAATGGCATAGTCTCCGGACCAAATCAATTTCCAAAATCCAAGCTGATGACTTATGATAAGTTGAGGAAAATGGAGGGGAACAACATCCTGTGGTTGATTCAAGGAATAGGCTGCGATGGTCAGCATATCTTTGATTCCGCTTCTTGGGACAGAGTTGCTGCTGCAGTCGCCCCCCTAGGTATGATGGTAACGGAAACTCCCCGTTGCGAAGTTTGCAAAAGGTGAATATTACCAAGGTTATATAGTAGTAGCCTATAATTATACAGGGTGAATCCGATCCCCACCGACAGCCATGTACCAATGGCATAATGGGCACCAGGGGATAATGTAGAGGAGTCATCATGTCTAGGCCGCCTCATTACGAAGATGAACGATCATTTGCGAAGTAGCGATTGCGCTTAAGCGTTATTGTCAAATAGCAGTGCTGAGTGCTGTTGCTAGGGGGGACTGCATTCTCAGAACCCTTAGTGACTAACCCAATCGCAGTTTACTTGTCGCTCAATGACAGTAGCTGCTACTGTGCCCTGCGATGTGATTGGTGGCTGAATGAAGGTTTACATACCTGCCAGGATACTTTGTACTACATGTTTGAAGGCAATTATCCCCGTAATGAGGCGGCCTAGACATGATGACTCCTCTACATTAATTGATCCCCTGGTGCCCATTATGCCATTGATACTGTACATGGCTGTCAGTGGGGATCGGATTCACCCTGTATAGTGTAAGGTTAATCAAAGAGGTTTAAAAAGTTCGTTAAATTATTTATTTATGGTGAAAGTCGAGAAAGATAGAAAAAGTATTAAAGAGGAGAATTAAATAGAAAAAGTGTTAAAGAGGCATAGATAAAACGAGCTTTGTGGGTAGAGAGAGGAGGGGAAATTAGGAGACTTGTATTAGTATCCTACAAGTTTAGTCCCTCCTATTTTGACAGCAGTGGACTCCTGTACGTGATAGCATCATAATAGATCCTGGGATCAAAGCAACTTTTAATTTGAGAGATATAGGAGGGACTAATCCAGCCAGCTATTGCCATCCAAGTGCTGGAGACAGCTAAGCCTCTCTGTGGCAGTAACTGCTGTTTTCATACAGGAATGTCAAATGATGTACTATTACTCTCATTAAAAATACAATTTATCAAAAATGGTGCATACTAAACAAACACCTGCTTTCCTCTGTTGAGCCAATGAATTTAACCCTTGAGATTGCTCCTCATTTCTTAACGGTGACCTGTGACCTTGTAGCCTTTAAGGCTTTCCGATGAATTCCCTCAGTGCAGTGCTTGAATTCTCCTGATATTTGGCTTATGTTCGACTTTTCCATTGCAGTTCACACATGAAGAAGACGAAAATCTATTTCTTCGATCCAGATCATATGTCGTACAGGGTTTTTAAAAGCAATGATATCCGAGTCCCTTCCGTGGTAGCCTGGGTACGGGAGATGACTGGATCCAGAGTGCGAAATGTGAAGAATTTGACTGAATATTGGAACGAAGTGACTGAGAAAACCAAATACTTCTTCCACGCATCATTAGAAAGCCGAATGGTTACCCATGTCCTTTACCTGACCAGCATTAATCAACACCCAACACTACTGCAAGGTCTCAGCCTTGCTAGACCCGACATCAACTTTGCAGTCTACCAAGTCACATCCTCGGAAGAGGAAGAAATCAGAGAGATATTTGCGGAAATCATCCACCTGCTGCCTGCCTATGTTGCTTTTACACCTGATGGAGGACGTATTTATGGGCATGAGCCAGAAGCGCTGCTCAATTTGAACGCGTTCAACTATTTTCTAAAGATATTACAAGAGACCACAACCAAAGTCTTCTTCGCCTTGGTCCTGCAGATCATCGTCCTTTCCTTTTTGGATTTCGTTACCTACTTCATGCCTGATTGCCGCAGCATTAGGTTAGTCATTGCGATAATAATGTGTTATAGTGTGAATCAAATGCTATACTGTAATAAATTTTTCTAGTCCAGCACAAATTGAAGGGCTTACTGCAACGTAGCCTTATAGAGAAGCTTTATTGGCATAATCAGTGATGTGTGAAAAATGGTCACCCAAAACAGATTTGTTCTGAAGTTACTATAGAGAATCTTTTGACTAATCTAATATTTTATTAATCCATCAGGAATATGCCCTGGAGAAATGATTTCCAGCAGCAATATTTACTTTAACAGTCCGTCTCTGCTCCTAAAATGCATTCATGTGTTTAGTGAAATTGTAGAATCAGGGTACCGGTCATTATTAGTAACCTACACTGTACAAAATTTTAAAAACTTAAAATTCTGGCATTGTTTTACTGTGCGTGACCCCTTTAATGTCACGTCAGAGAAGTTGAATCGGAAAAGCCTGCAGTCTGCTCTATCGACAGGTGAAGTCCATTTAGCCCAGTGGTTTCCAGCCGGGGGGTCGCGACCCACAGGGGAGTCACGGGCAGGGTCGCGGGGGGTCGAGAGCCTTTGTTCAACTTTTTTTTCTTTGGAATTTCATTGTCAATTGAACCATTTTTGCGGCCGTACATATGGTAGTGTATGTTTTCTGGAAATGGGGCAGTTGTAGAGGGACCGTGGGAGGGGAGGAGGGGGGGGGAGGAGGGGGGGGGTCCACATTTATGGAAACATGTTTAGGGGGTCGCAGTTTGTAAAAGGTTGGAAACCAGCACTGATTTAGCCCTAAATATTCGTAATGAGTCAGGAACTCCTCTCTTTGGGTCCAAAAATTGCCATGTCACTCACGAATATGTACTATCGGGTTCAAATAGTTTTGGCCACTTTATCCTGGCCTTGAAGGAACCCGTCACACACCCTCATCTACTTAACGTGGGGTCTGAGCGAAGGGTTGCTTCAAGACCAGGATAAAGTGGCCAAAACTATTTGAATCCGATAGTACTTTCAAGATCTGAACACGAAAAACGTCTTATTAGCTTACATTACGATTACAAATCAAAATGTGTGCCTTACCCAACCTCTTTGGTCAATCTTGTTGTTTATTAAAATTTTGACAGACCAAATATTTCTGATATTAATCACTCGTATAGGCCAGTTCTAGTGAACCATTAATTAACATAACGCATTCTCTTTGTCTTTCAGATGGTTGCGAGCAATAATCCAGGTTGTCGCTTTATTCCTTCTTTACAACATGGCTTCCATTGTTCTAGAAACCATGATCGGACAGGTGCAGGTGGTGTGTGAGGACTCAGACAGTTGTTTTTCAGAAGACCATGATACAGAATCTATCATAGGTCCACTTTCTTTCTTTCGTTCTATGCACCATAGAATAATTTTACACTCATTCCTATTTCTTTTCGCCCTTGGCACCGTCGCGGCAGTCACCAGCACTGTGAAAATATTGATTGCCGTGAGAATAGTGTTTCAGTTCGAAGATAGCAACGAGGAAGTCTTTATAGAGCGCGAATTTGAATTCGACTTCAACGACTTCAACGACTTCAACTATGACGACGACGATGACGACGATGACGACGATGACGACAATGCCTACAACGATGACGGTAATGATGCAGAATTGATGCCATTCATTACAATCTTATTGCCATTTGTTGTTGTGATGAAGAAGATAAAGAAGGCTCTCGGACTCGGCAATCCGAAGATATGGTCTTACAAAAAGGGTGACCTGGAAGAAGGCGAGGAGTGCGCCGTGTGCTACACTGAGTATCAGCCTGAAGCCCTCGTGTGCAAATTGGCCTGCTCCCATGTGTTCCATGTAGCTTGCATCAAGAATTGGCTGGAGCGCAACTATGGAAACCGCACATGCCCCATATGCCGCCAGCTAGTGGCTGAATGGGAATGAGTCAACTGTCAAGTACAATACACACTGCGTTGTGCTGAGGCGAAGAGGGTGACATACGTTTAAGCTCTTTTGTTCTAACTGACCATTTTATGTAAGTTATGTTTTTTTCCCAGTCAGTTGGAGATTTTTTACATTTCCATTTACATATTCAAGTAGCTGTATAATGGTGGCTGGAATGGCCAGGTGGTGTTGCCTTCATTTACAAATCTTGCGAATTCCAAGCAAGTTTTTGGTTGTTTTTCATATATCATAGGTATATTGTAGTTCAACAGTTGACAAGGTAAAGCCTACCCACAACAACAAACATACTCTAGCCTATTATTAAGCCAGATTTCACTTCACGTGTAGCCGACTGTATGGGAGTGTATCAAAAAGGCATTTGTTTCTTTGATCCAAATAAATGGTAGACTTTACCGTTCATATATTCATATTGTAAAAGAATTGTTTTATTTGCACCTTGCATCAAGTCCCAGTAGTTTAGGCCAATTCTCTGTTACCAGATCCAGGCGCACAATATTTTTATCAGATGCAACTTCATCAACAGCAACATTAGGCACAGCACTTCCAGATCGTATGAGAAAACCATCGCAGAGGTGTGGAGACCCACTTCTGCTTATCAAAAGTAATTTTCTGTAAAATCTTACAATATACTGGGTGTTTCTTACTTAGACCTGCCACCGATCGCCCTGGCTGGAGACTGAGCTGGAATTCTGACTTATCCTGTCCATAGTTGCTTTAGCTTGAATTCATTCTTCTCACATGATTTATCAATCATTCAATCAGTACCAATGAGTAAAGACATGGTGGAATCGGATCTGAAAATGGGGGCTTATACTGGCCATAATAATAACATACTAAATACCAAGTTGAGTGTGTCTGTGTGTTTATGGATGTGTTTGTATTTGTTTGTACCAAGGAAGACACAAAATATCATAACATGAGAATGGATCCTAAGAATATACATGTAATAAACCACTACCAATATACGCCACAAAAATATTGCATAGTGTATGTCGTATGTCTCAAGTTGGGAGCAGATGTGACACTGGCAGACCTAAGAACAACAATATGATCTACTGTACTAAACCAAAATATAATTCAAGTGAAGGTCTAGTTATAATATTGGGGCAGATTGAAGGCAGGAGGGGAATTGATGTGCCTGCAAGTCAATACCAATATTATAGTTAGCACCCACTGACCTGGATGCTGCCTGGATGAGTTGTTTTTATTGTGCATGCAGTCAACTGTGTATAATATTCCATATTAGTGCAGAATAAACATGGACTAAGAGTCTCACAATCATGGATCTGCTTATAATATTCAGTGGCAAGTACCCATTGTGTTGACTCCCTTTGCATCCTTATCAGGTTTGGAGGGCACACTATCATTGAAAACACTTGTATGCACAGGTAATGGCACTTGTTTCTGCAGGTGAAGACAGGATCATAATTTTTATAATATGACAAAAGTGTTAGACAATCTGGACACATTTTAGTTCTGAACAGTATGAAATCATTGGAATGTGGTGGCCGTCTATCATTAACAAAAACCAAATGATAGTAGTAACCACATGAACAGCTTTGAATTTTCGGGGAACTAAATTTGTCCTGCAGCTCCTAAATCCAGTGATTTTTGTGAACCAGCCATGAAGCTAATGACAAGGTATGGTGAAAAGCATACAAGTATTTCCACTAAAGTGTGAGTTGACCTAGGTAAAGAAAAATAAACATATCCTTTATGATCATAATTATTATAGAGTTGAATGCCTTGCCTAATACGGTACTTGCTTGTGCCTCTGCATGTTGTTGAATTCTTTCCGACACAAGCCACACTTTTAATGTATCACCTGAGCAAATTAACATATGTCTTTGCAAGTCAGGTGAAAATGCAAATCTTTTGCCACAACTGGTGCAAAGGGAATCGTTTCAATCCCTTGTGAAGCCAAACATGCCTACAGTAACTAGAACTGGAAGAAAAACCCTTTTCGCACACTTCGCACTGGAATGGCGGCTTTTCTCTTGTATGTGAGTCCTATTGTGACTTTCCATGTGATCCTTCCTAGCAAATTTCTTGTCACTTAATTATGTCACATGAGTAAAGCCTCTCACATCAAGATGGACAATCCTGTGTTCTTTTAAACCATTCATTTTGGCAAACCTCTCGTCACAATCACTGCATGGGTATGGCCTATCATCAGATGAAAGGCCACGAATGTTAAGGTCCCGGGTTCGATCCCAGCCCGGGGACACCCCCTTCATCTCGTGCAGAGTTCAGGGTAACCTCTGGCTTCGTCTCGGGTGGTATTTCCAACAGACTAAACCACCCGGGGGCGTTCACTAAAAATGGCCACGTTTAAGACATTTCATTGCACCTTGCACATCCCCTCCTGTCATCCTGCCCGTGGGCCCGGGCATTTCAAAAATATGGTCTATGTACTACATAAGTTACAATAAAGGTCTGTGCCGCATACCCTATATACTATAATTATAGTTCCCAAACTGGGGATCGCGAAGCCTTTTCTGGGGGGTCGCGGCCGTAATTCTCACTTGCAATATTAATTTGGTGGAAAATTTCATCACGAAGGTATTTTAAAACACGGATATATTTCATTATGGTTTCGGTGCATTACTCTTCTACTATTAGACTTAGTCTAGTCAAGAAGTCCGCATAGGATAGGGCCCACCTCAGTCTACTAGCATTGTTACATAGCTGGAAAACTCGAGAACTGAATGTTCTGTGGCGGGCCAGTCATTTTAAAATTTCCGCTTTCGCACTGACGCAAACTGTGGAGTTAACACAGGAGGGCAGCACTTGTCACGTGAGTGGATGCGGTAGGAAGGCTAGTACAGGAAGCAGGGCGAAACAGACAGGAGAGGAGAGCAGTTGTACTGTACAGTGTTGTAGCTAGAGTGCTACATGACTGAGCTTGGTCAGGGACGAGTGTTGTTGCTGGGAGATCAGAGGAGAGCAGTTCGACAGTGTTGGCGCTGCCGCTGGCCGCTGGACTGCCAGAAGACTGACCTTGGCAAGGCACAACTCCTGCCTTTGCATATGATCTGAGGAGCTGTGGGCCATTCGTTTCGGGATTTTTACGTAAGTTTAGTGTTTGTAAAGTGTCTTTGTTGTACATTGAAGCAGTAAGATTAGAAATTGAGTTGTCTCCTTTGTCAGGTGAATGGGGAAGAGCTGCATAGGGGTCTAGCCAGGTCTGACTTCATGTGGTCCTTCTGGCACTAGCCGGGAAAGAAAGCAGGTGACAATTCTTGAGGTGGTGTTAATATTACTTTTTTGGACAATTTTTTACTCAATGGGGATGCTCCCTTACGTCCTTGATTTCAAGAAAATGGTACCATTCTTCAGTGTGTTACTTTTTCTCGGCTTGATGTGGCTTGATGTAATAAGCTGGCATGACAATTACAATTATTGTTAAAATTCGTGATTCGCGAAGCAAAAACAACAATGCGAAAATAATTTTTCGCTATAACTACGATATTTCTTTATAATTTCAGATATTCGTACCAATGGACAAAAAACGCAAATATTCAGAAGGCTACCTAAAATTTGGCTTTACGACTTTGATCAGCAATGGCATCGAGAAGCCACAATGTGTTTTGTGCAATGTCGTTCTCAGTGCTGAATCTATGAAGCCGTCAAAACTCAAGCGACACTTAGAGACGAAGCATTCAGACCACGCTAAAAAGGATTTGGCATTCTTTCAACGCCATGAAAGTACTCTCAGGCGTCAGAGACTTGATTCTACGGGAAATTTTCAGCAGCAGAACACAGCAGCAGTGCGAGCATGATATGAAGTCGCATTGGAAATTGCTAAACAAAAAAAACCTCACACGATTGGAGAAACGCTCCTCAAGCCATGTATGTTAAAGGTGGTGAAATTAGTTCTTGGGGATGCCAGCGAGATAAAGTTGAGTCAAATATCTCTTTCTAATAACACCATTCAGAGGTGAATATATTGTCGATATGTCCCAAGATGTAAAAGAGCAGGTTCTGACTGAAATCAAAGGATCTCCTTTGTTTTCTATACAAGTTGACGAATCAACAGACGTAAGTTCATGCTCACAATTGATTGCTTTCGTGAGATATATGCATTCAGATACATCAAGGAAGAATTCCTGTTTTGTAGTGCACTTGAAACCACTTCCAAGGGTGAAGATATTATGGAGAAGATATGTACATTTTTTGAAGCTGGGGGACTGCCGTGGAAAAATCTATGTGGGGTTTGTACAGATGGAGCACCAGCTATGCTAGGGTCACAGTCAGGCTTTCAGATAAAAGTGAAAGAACTTGCTCCCCAAGCAAAGGGCGTTCACTGCATGATTCACAGATATGCTCTTGCCAGTAAGACTCTTCCAGCTCCTTTGCAAGAGGTACTTGATACTCTGGTCAAAATGGTGAATTACATCAAAGCTGGAGCTCTCAACACCCGCCTATTCAAAGAACTATGTCAAGACATGGGCAGTAATCATGAGGTTCCTCTCTTCTACACGTCTGTACGGTGGTTATCAAAAGGAAATGTTGTTAATCGTGTGTTTGAGTTGAGAGATGAAATCAAGTTGTTCTTGGAAATAAAAGAGAAACATGACCTTGTGGCTTATTTTGATGAAATGTGGAAGAAAAGGGTTGCTTACTTAGCAGATATTTTGGAACAGCTAAATAAGCTTAACCTGAAGCTTCAGGGCAAGGACACGCACATCATCTTATTTCGAGACAATCTTCAAGCATTTGTGTGCAAGCTTCAAAACTGGAGACGGAAAGTGAATCTTGGGAACATTTCCATGTTCGAAAAACTCTGTTGTGTGGTTGAAGAATCAGAAGGAGACCTGGATGAAACCCTGAAGGTGGAGATTATTTCACACCTCGAGTCACTTGAAAATGAATTTGAGCGTTACTTTACTGAGCTTAGAGATGAAGAAGCTGCATTGGCACGTAATCCATTTTCTGATTCCCTGGAGGTAGCCAGCATTCCCGATGAAGTACAGGATGAATTTTTGGATCTGCGGAATGATTCCTCTGCACGTAATTTGTTTTATGAAAAATTGCTGACTCAGTTCTGGTGTGCTATGTATCAGTCATATCCAAATGTCACCATCATGGCCTTTCGGGTTTTACTGCCATTTGTGTCTACATATCGGTGCGAGAGTGGATTTTCAACGCTACTCCACATTAAAACCAAGGCAAGAAATAGGCTGAATGTTGAGGATGACATGCGGCTTTCTTTAACAAACACTCAACCGCGAATTTTGGACCTGGTTACCCAGATGCAAGTGCACCCATCACATTGAATGTTGGGTAAATAAAATGAGGAAAAATCCATCATGTAAGAAATATATTTCGTTGTTTTCTTTACCCTTACAATGCCTTTAACGCGAATGTGGGGGAGGAGGGAGGGGGGTCGCGGGTTACTTGGCTATTGTAAAAAGGGGTCGCGACCCGAGAAAGTTTGGGAACCACTGTATATAGGGTCAGGCACTACACAAGAATTATATTATTGTTATTATTATTATTATTATTATTATTATTATTATTATTATTATTATTATTATTATTATTATTATTATTATATAAATAGTTAGGAAAGCCACGACAAGACTCTTCTCCCTATGTTTTTTGTACGCTTTGTAGCATACACTGATTTGAAAACATTATTCGCACCGAAGGAATACCGGCGACAAAACAAACCAACAGTTGATTGACTGATCTTCAAAGGAAGCACGCTGT